>CM038671.1:95868564-96004065 GCA_021605145.1 Aegilops bicornis
CAGTGAGACAATCAATCTATGCTCTCATTCACATTTCATTCTAGCACTGACGACTCCATGCGAAAGAAAGGAAAACATTTCTATTTCTTCTGCTTCAATGCCGTGATACACTCAGGATGTTTACGATACCTACCCATTAATTGCTCTAACTTCTCGTGGTTCACCCCTAGCTATGCCCCCTTAATGTATGTGCCAGGAAGTTTCTTCTGAAGGGGGCTACTCCCCGAAAATGCCCCCCGCCCCTTGTTCGTTTTTCGTTGGGTCTACTATAGCGTAGCATTAAAATAAATAACGTCCCGAGCTTGGTAACAGGGTGATGGGTTCCTACCTCATGCATACTACTCAACTACAAGGATTCAATATCACTACTGGAGGGATTGTTGCGAAGATGACACTAGATGCAATAAAACACATAGGTATGAAAAACATGGTCAAAGTGAACTTGCACAGTAAGTTGATGAAGATAACAACACTCTCGAATAATGACTTGGTAGAACTATTCGTCACTCCGTTGAAAATCTATATAGTCAAACATAGCATTCATATAAGCAAACATCCTAGCAAACAATTTTAACACTCATAATAAAACCAACAAATAAAAATGCAAATCAAGGGACACCAAATAAAAACAAAGGAAAACTACACAACAAAACTACTAAAGAAAACTCTAAGACATAACACAAAAATAGTTTTGTCCTAAGTAAAATTTAACATCAAAGGAAATACCAACATAATAAATAATCTGAAAAGAAAAATATAAAACAACTAAATTTAACAGAAAGTATTTTTCATAAACTTTTAATAGCAAAAATAAACAAATAAAAAGCTTTTATGAAACACTAACTATGACCTAAACAAGTTTTCATACAAAACTAAGAAAAACAAAACTAAGAAAAATAAAAACAAAATTTTCTTTTGTTGACTAAAAGAAACAAAACTAAAATTTTCAAGAGTGACAAAAAGAAATAATTTGAAACTAATAAAAACAATAAAGAAAAGACTAAAACAAAACTATAACTAAAACAGTACTGTTTTGCTAAAAACCTAATTTAAAAATAAAGTGAAAATAAAGAAGTATATGCTACTGGATAGACAAAACCATAATAAAACAGTAGCAAAAAGAATCAATCAAAAATACTTTGTAAAACTCAAAATATGACCAAATTAGTGATTTGAACAAATTTCATCAAATTCAAATCTAAACTATTCAAATTTGAAACCTAAGTACACAAACAGAAACTTAAGCAAATTTGTGACACAATGCAAAATAATCAACTCAAACGGAGTTACGGAACTTAAGTTATGAACAAAAGAAGTTTGAATATGAATCTGAACAAATTTCGAAATTTTAAACTTTCAAAAACATGTTTGAGTTGAATTACTGGATAGAGGAGATCAGAACGAAGAAGTGGGCGTTGGTTTCATCTAGTTTGGATGAACGAGTAAAAAGTTATGGCTATTTGAAAAATCAGGGCCAAGCTGTTTTACAAAAGAAAAAATAGCTATGGCTAAGGTCTAATATATAAATACGTAGACGACAATCTAATCTATTGTATTAGTCTAAAAGTAATAAACTACAGAAGTATAAGTAGAAAAAAAAAGAAAACAAAGTAAGATACCTTTATAAGGCAGAGAAAAGACGACTTCGGAGAGAGAAGAAAATTTCCAGAAGTCGCGCCGGAGAGGAGAAAAAAAATATTCTTTTTAGTCAAACCAAAATATTGATTTAACCCGAATCAGATGATTTTTGGAGGCTCTATGGGTCTATATTTATAAGTGGAAAAGAGGCTTAGGGGTCAAAAGCTAGGCAATGTAGGACTAAACGTAGATGAAAATATACGAAGCAGAGAGAAGATGCGCCATGGGCCCAAAGGCCTTTAGGCGGTTCCGCCGGCCGCGCACCCTGTGATTTTTTTAGCAATAGAAAAGAAAAAAAAAACTATGGGAAAAAGAAAAAAAAGAAAAAAAATGGGGAAGGAATATGGCCCGCTGGGCCTGGCCCATTTAGGAGGAGGGAAAAAGGAAAAAAAACAAAGGAGCACCCATGCTACTATGTTGCGCGCGTGGGCGACCGTTAGTCCTAAGCGCATGTGCAGTTTTTTTGAAACAGAAAATGAAATCTGAATAAATAAAACCAAAATAGAATTTTATATAGGCATATTATATGTCAAAATTTTCAGAAACAATATTTCCTACGGTATGAACATTTTCATAACATCAAGTGAAGTACACACAATTTTGAATAAATCAAAGAGTGCTACTGCCCTACTAAAATCCAATAAAAATCATTTTAAAAATACGAAAATGACTCCAAATTTATTTATCTCCAATTTTCTGATGTAGCGAATCATGTTACCCTATTTTCCATGTGTTTTATTTTTGGAGAAAAATAATTTGAATAAAATCCAAATAACTCCAAATTGAAAAATAATTCCAAAAGGACTTCGAATTTGATCCTTTGAAACTCCCAACTCATATTTCATATGTTTTGAAGAAGTCATGTTATCCTCTCTCCAGGGTTTTGTGATGAAAAATATTTGAATTCACGGAGATCAGAAAGCAAAAATGAAAGTTTGGAAAAGTCCTTTTATTTCCTCTCATTTAACTTTCAAAAAGTTTCAAATTTCACTCAATCAATCACACAACAATCCAAACAAACAAACAAATCTATCTATTTATTATAACATTCCAAAATTTAGAATTTTGGGATGTTACACGATGCGGCGTAGTATTATCAAGCGCAAGAGGGGTACGCAACGGAGAAGCTTTTCTGGTCACAGCTTGGCACATCGAAGCGCCCTCTGTTGCTTAATGAACACATGTCCCAATGGGCCGAGCTTCATAGGATATCCGGTGCTGCCATGAAGGACGTCATAATCCGGTTGTGGCCAACCGAGCCTGTTCCGAATAGCTACTTCGTTTTGGTGCAAAGGCTTGTTGACGTGGTGCCGCGTATTAACGCTGTGAAGCGGTCGACGTGCATTGAGGGTGCACCGATGGCTTTTGCCCGAGTCAAGACATTTTGGGGGAAGATGAAGGCCATCGATGTTGCGGCGAAGAGTCCACCCAAGGGCAAGGACCATCCCGAGCCGGAGCATTATTTTGAAGACGTCCTAGAGGCTGCCCGCCTGATAGAGGGTCAGTGCTCAAAAGACATAATGTTCGAGTGAGGTGTATGGGAATTGTAAAAGACAATTTGATGGTTAATCTATTTTTATGTTTTGCTCGAAAGCTTGTATTCCTCCTGCGCGGCCGTTTTAATATAATCTGAAAGTTTTCCAGTTGTCGGCTTCTGCCCCCTCGTAGGAAGTACGGGGGTGTTCTAAAAGCATTTAATCACTCTGTATCCAACGTCTTGGTCCATGAAGGAGGTGATAATGCGGCGAACCAGGCAATCGGACTATAGGGCGTTAACACTTTCACTTAGCCATAGGAGTTTTATGGTGGGGCTACGACATAGCCCCTGGTATGTATGCGGCGTACTATAGTATGGTGCCTTACATATTTGATCTAAAAAAGATCCGTCGTGTGACACGGAGAATCGCTAAAGATTCTGATAAGTCGTCAAGTGGTTGACCAGCTCTCGCCGCATCATGACAGTCAGTTTTCGGCTTTCTCTACTGAGGTGCTCATCCGGTTTAGACCAGGACACAATCGCAGTAGTTCTCCCTTTACTACCCTAGCCGATGGAGCGGAACGTAGGGTAGCAAGCACATGAGCCGGGCGACCCAACTATTGACCCAAGACAATGATTCGGAGCTGATGCATATAAGGCCAAACTTGCGATGCCGAAGTATGCTATAGAGCTGTTCGGACTTTTGCTGGCAACTCATTTGTTCCCATACCGAGCCCCTGGCAGGTTATGCCAAGGTATATCTGTGAAATAACCTTAGGAGCCACACTCATCGGTGAAACAACACAGATGATTAATTCGGATATTTGTTTACTAGGACCTGAGCGATATGCTAATGATTACTTTATATATATGTAAAGACCACAACCCCGGCTATTTGACATGCTCGGGGTCGGAGGCGGAGGAAGAGGCATAGCACAGGCTCGAAATAAAGAGTGCGGTCTGCAAAAAGTTATTTTGGACCTCCTGTCGGACGTCTGCGCCGCCTGTCCTCCGCGAGGGGAGTCCTTGATGGAAGTAGCCCCCTAGGTGAGTGTACGGGTCCGAACTCCGATAGAGTCAGTTTTATATATTTGCCCTGTTCGTCACCTGTTTTTAAGAGATAGTGAAGGAATAAATGAAAAGAAAAAAAGATAAAAAGTATTACAAGAATGCTTGCAGGCTTGTCCGTAGTATGCTTCCGCCAAGGCCCATGGTATCTTGAGTGCGTACTGATGTATGCGTGGTACACATTTTGCGGGTGTACGAGGTGGGCGGCGGAAGTCGGAATGCTATTTCCGCTCTGGGAGTAGTCGATCCTCGGGTGGAAATTGCTTCTGACCCCCGGTATTTCGTTGGTGAACTTCTCCGTCGTCCCTGTCGCTTGCCGGCCTCCTCCCCTTGTGTTTGGCATTAATCTTTTCGGCCTGCTTAAAGACCTAGCAGTTTCTGTTGGTATGATTAGCTGGTTTGTCGGGGTGTCCGTGAATCTGGCAGGGTCGGTCCAATATCCTGTCTAAGTTGGATGGTTCATCTCAGTTCGCCTTAAATGGCTTCTTCCGTTGACCGTACTTGGGAGTGCTGAATCCGGCGTTGACCGCTGTGTCGCGTGATCTTTCGCTATCATTGCGATTGTTGTGGTTGCTTCGTCATGGCTTGTCGTTGCCATCTCGGATATCGGAAGTGCTTGGGTCGCTGGCGTTGTTGCCTCTACGAGCGAGCCAACTGTCTTCTCCCGCACAAAAGCGGGTCATTAGAGCAGTAAGGGCTGTCATGGATTTAGGTCCTTCTTGACCGAGGTGGCGTGCAAGCCATTCTCCCGGACGCTGTGCCTGAAGGCTGCAAGGGCTTCTGTGTCCGGACAATCGACGATTTGGTTCTTTTTGACTAAGAACCGAGTCCAGAGTTTCCTGGCTGACTCTACGGGCTGCTGGACAATGTGACTTAGGTCATCGGCATCCGGTGGCCGGACATATGTCCCTTGGAAGTTGTCAAGGAAGGCTTCTTCCAAGTCTTCCCAGCTGCCTATGGAATTTTCAGGCAGACTGTTTAACCAGTGCCGCGCTGGTCCACTACAAAAAAATACACTTCCGTGATGATACGTGTTTGTCACAGTAGGTTGCGTTTTCTGTCATGCATGTACATCCATGACAAATTTATGACAGAATCAAGATAGTCATACTGTCTTTGTCAGAGAAGTGTTCCATGACATTGCCAAAATTATCATCACGGAAGTGTCCACTTCCATGACGATAAATCGCGCGTCACGTAAGTGCTTTTCGTCAAGGGTGACCGACACGTGGCATCCACCGTAATCGAACGCCGTTAAGCTATCGGGTCGGATTTTGGATCCGATAACCCGTTAACAGCCACGACCAATGCCGATTTTCCACGTAAAATTCTCATTGGTACGACGGATCCACGCATCGCCTTCGCGTTGCACAGTGTCACTCATCCAACGGTCGAGATGGGCCTATGATATGGTGACACGTGGACCGGCCCAAAAGTGGCCCACAAAGTTTAAATGGGCCGGCCCAACCAAAGGCCCATAAGATTTAGCGGACCATAATGGGCCAACCCAGCTAAAGGCCCACAAAATTTAGCGGACCATAATGGGTCGGCCTAGCTAAAGGCCCACATGATTTTGCATACCATAATGGGTCGGCCTAGATAAAGGCCCACACGATTTTGCATACCATAACGGGTCGGCCTAGCTAAAGGCCCACAAGATTTTGCGGACCACAATGGGCCGGCCCAGCTAAAGGCCCACAAGATTCTGCAGACCATAATGGGCCAGCCCAGCTAAAGGCCCAACATTCTCTATCAAATCGGCTCACAACGGCCGTCCTAAACTTGTCATCAACGCGGCCCATGGTCACCGCCCGTTAACGATCCGCTAAGTAATTGGGTCGAATTACGACCGGTGTATTTCCGGCCCGTTAAAGGTCCAACTTCATTTGGGCCCATTTACGTGCCATCGTAACTTTCAGCCCATAAACGCATCGTGAAGGATTTGGGTCATATTCGGCCATGTCTGACATTCGGCCTGTTAGAGGCCCACTATAGCTTTGGGCCACTTTTGGCCTGTTGTCATTTTCGGCCTGTTAACGCCGGACGTAAACCATGGGCCATATGTGGCCCAACGCATATCGGGCCCATTAATGGCCCATATAAAAATGACGATAATCTAGCCCGTCAAGTTCCTACTGTTAAAGGCCCGTGTATTAGGTCGGCGCATTTACGGCCCGTCCAATTTCGGCTGTCAAAGATCCGCATCGTAAATGGGCCACCATTTCGCCTGCTAAGTCCAAAGGTTATTTGGCACAATCAGGGCCCAATCTCACTTTCAGTCTATTAAAGGCCCATGTTTTTTATGGGCTCGAGATATTTACACCTGTAAACGGCCTATTTTTACTGAGGGCCCAAATTATGTTTAGGCCTGTTAAAGGCCCACTATGGGCACATGCCTACCAAAAAAATATGAAAGCTTATGCTGATTTAGGCCCAGATATTTTTAGTGGGCTACATGCAAATTTTGGCCCAGAATCGTTTTTAGCCCAATTGGAATGGGCCCGATTTAATGTTGGCATGTTGGGCTCCTCTGAAGCTTTCGGCGAATACAAAAATAGCGCCAGAATTACTGCATTCGAGGCAAGATCATAAATGTTGTATCACAACAAAATAAATTCCAACCATACAACAAAAGGCCTGTTGGCATAAAGTTTACTGATCCTTCCAGATAAAAGCACCATCGGATGTATAGAAGCACGAGATCATTTGACACGAGTGCTACAGTTGTAGAATCTGATGGAGCAAAGACGATCTCCACCTTTTTCCACCATTGCTCTTGAACAACGGCGAATGTCCGATAGTCTGGTTTCAAAACCATTCATATCTTGACGACATTTCTCAACCACTATTCTTGTTTCCGAAAAACATCCATTAGGGATTGGACTTGTGTCCGGAGCACGATATATCACTGTCTAGTAGGAAGATTTTGTTCAAGATGGCGATTTGGACGAGGTTACCTTGACAACCAACCCGAATTACGCAGAAGGTGCTTTTTGCAATCGCTAGTGGAGAGATGTCGACGACCGTAGCAAGAGGTGACATTGTGCCTGTAGTAGCCTCGTCACCTTCAGGTGGTTGTGGCTGTTCAATCATTTGTTCCATAGCTTCCTGAAAGTTTGAACTTGTAGATTAGTGTACCAGATAAGTTACTAATGAGACAAAAACAAACAAAGTAGGTTAAAAATTTATACATAACTTATTTTGGTGAACTACTGTAATACATTAGCATGTATTGTAGTGCCAACTACAGAATAAAATCACTTTCGGAACATATGTCCATGTAGCATGCCCTCATATTGTCTATTTCCTCACATTCGTTGACATCTAAGGATAAAGAGACATGGTTTAAGGTAGGATGAACATAGTATGACATCATTCATATCATGGGCAAACAGATATAAAACAAACAAAGCTATTTTATCATTGTGTGCGCGTGAACATAACAACTAGATTACAGATCAAGACCAAAAGAATATCCTTCATCTCTTTTAAACCATGTAAGGTGAAATGATACGTTAAGACAACTGTGAATAAAAGTGAACAGAGTAATCGACATTGGCTGCAAACCAAGTAGTTAAATGAACACATCCACAGTACCAATCAGTTCAAGGGGAGGAGTAAGGACTTACAATGGGCTTGAACTGGTGTGCTCATGCCCTTCATCTTGCTTGGTGTGGCGATCCTTGAAGATTTGCAATCGCATTCGGTTCAGGTTCTTTTTGGTCCGCACGGGCTTTCCTCTCAGATTTGGAACAAGTCAATATAGATACGATAATATGGCACAAAAAAGAAGGAAGTAGACGCTATTTACAAGAGCCTCGCAGTGTGCAATATAGCTACGAGATCCTGTTGTCTGTTGGAATTTCACTTTAGAACGGTTGGTTTTGTTCTTCAAACAGTTAGCCTAGAAGAAGATACAGTTATAGGACACATACATAAATACAAGTTCAATATGTGGTCTGATCAAATACATATAGGCTACCTGATACTTTGGATCAGACCAGTGTTTAACAAGGGTTGTCCAGTCTTCATCTGTAATATATTCCACTGGAGATGTTTGGGCGATTTCATTGTTAGCCTTGCCTTCAAAGTGAGATTTTCTAAGGTGGTACCGATCTTTGTCATGAGCAAACTGAAAAACATGAGTGCATGCGTGTTTAGTTGCATCATCTTTCGGATCCAACTTGAACCTCATCTGTTGAAAAAAGAATGTGAGTCTTATTAGGAGGAAGTTAGAAAGTATGGGACAGAGCAAGACAATATTACTAATTGCGATATTACTTACGGATAAATGGTCAAGGAAGGTGTTAAACTGGGTATTGTCTTTCTCATTCCTGTACTGGATCCACGTTGGGAGGATACGTGCATGACACCTAACGGCAACGGCTTCCTCTGATACTAACTTGGCTGACTCAGCAGCATCACGTGGCCTTTTTAAACCTGCCTCAAAATGGATCTCCATTCTTCCTCCTTTAGATTTTGTTAATCTATCAAGCATTATCCTCGATGTCTGCTTTCCGCTTTCCCGTGGTGCTAGTTCAACAACGAATATGGAAAGTGTTAGTGTACATCAAACCGTGAGAGTACATATAAAGGAGCATGCAATCGCAACTTGACTCGGTCGGTACCGTCTTGGTGTTGATGCTCATGAGGTTCATCTGATCTTGCCAAGTCCTGTTGTGTCGTGATTAGCTTCGAAAGTAGTGTTAGGTGTGAAGGCAGCTTGGGAACCGCCAGCCCGGAGCAAACGAACGAGTAATCGGGTTGAGATCTTTGATACAGTTGAAGCGGATCTTTGCAGCTGGTGGAGCAGTGATACCGTGTTTGTAGATTTAGCCGGTGGACTTGGACCTTCTCGCACTATAAGTACCAGCAGAATCTCGACGGCGTAACCTTTTCCGTTTCACCCATTTAGTAACAGACTCCCTACTATATTATTTTCCTTGCTCTTTTTGACTTTGCCATGTCAAGCTGTACCCACAACACAAAAGAATAAAATCACTCTTCGTAACTCATTGATGCATGATACATACAAGCAATACTTTGATGTAAGACAACCGTATGAGGATGGAATATGTAAGAAAAACAGGACATCATGACATATTCACAGCTACGATGTGCAAACTAAGCAGAAGGATTTTCAAGAAAATAGAAGTAATGCAAGCTAGACACCATATGAAAGATGCAACCAATATTACTCTGCCAAGTTAAAAGTGTCTTGTCATAAGTTTCAATTCAAAAAATTAGAAGCAGTACAACGTAGAAATCAATGCAAGATGCAACCACTATCAAACTGCCATTTTAAAAGCGTCCAATCATGAGTGACCGATGCGGGATACACAACAGCAGTACTTTGATGTAAGAACATGGTATGATAGATAGATGCAGTGTATTCTAGACACAGAAAGCCATGTCATATGCACATGTATAACGTATAAACTCAACAGGTGCAATTTAATCAAAATAGAAGAAATACAGGCTAGACAACATATGCAACATGAAACCAATCATCACACTGTCAACTTAGAGCAAGCACCTGCGATGGTGGAGTACGGGAGATGAACTCATCATGTAGACTTGGGACTTCAACTTCATTAGCAGTAGGTGTGGCAAATCTAGAGAATCTCTGTTTGCGTCAGTGCGGAGGACCACCAACATCCCCTAACTTACTCTTTTCCTTCCTATTTTCTGATATTGCCTTATGAAGTCAAAACCACAAGAAGATGAATAAAAATAGCTCCGCATAACTGGTTGATGCATGATACATACGAACACTACTTTGATGTAAGGCAAGCGCATGATAGGAGGATGGAATATATGCAAAAAAAGACAACGTTTCATATTCACACGTACGATAGGAGGATGGAATATGTATGAAAAAATAGTAAGCAGAAGGCATTTCAACAAAATTAGAAGAAATGAAAGCTAGGCACCATATGAACATGCAACCAATATCACTCTATCAGGTAAAAAGTGTCTCGCCTTAAGTGTCATTTCAAGAAATTAGAAGCAGTACAAGCTAGAAGACAATGCAAGATGCAACCTACATCACAGTCCCAAGTTAAATGTGTCTTATGCGTAAGTGATCATTGCAGGTATAAGTTGTAAGCTACGCAGATGCAATTCAACATAATCAGAAGCAATACAAGCTAGACATCATACGGAAAACGCAACCACTTATAACAGTTCCAAGTAAGAGAAAGCACCTGTGATGGTGGAGTATGGGAGATGTGCTCATCATGTACACGTATGTTCTAGAAACAGGAACACGTGTCATATTCACATGCATTATGTGTAAAGTAAGCAGATGCAATTCAAGTTAGAAGCAATACAAGCTAGACATCATACGCAACATGCAACCACATATAATAGTGTCAAGTTAGAGCAAGCACTGTGATGGTGGAGTAGGGAGATGTGCTCATCATCTACACATCTACGTTGACTGTCCAACCTTGTGTTGTCTTGCGAATCTTGTTGGGAGGATGGCGGAGTAGAATCTGTAGAGACCCCTGTTTGAGTTGCTCAAGGACCACCATCGCCCACCGCCGACTAATTTCCTTCAGCTGTAATGATTTTGCATTGTGAAGTCAAACCGATAAGAAAAAGGAATAAAATTCGCTCTTCGTAACTCATTCATGCATGATCTTGTGAACACTACTCGGATGAAAGGCAAACACATGATGCGAGGATGGAATATGTATGAAAACAGGATGGTGTGACATATTCACACCTATGATGTGGTAACTAAGCAGAAGGCATTTCAACAAATTAGAAGCACTGCAAGCTAGACACCATATGAAAGATGCAACCAATATCACTCTGCGAAGTTCAAACTGTATGGCGTTTCAACAAATTAGAAGTAGTACATGATAGAAATCATATGCAAGACACAACCAATATCACAGTGGCGACTTAAAGGTGCCTTATCATAAGTGACTGATGCGGGATATGCAAGAACAGGAGTCTGATGTAGAAACAGGAACACATGTCATATTCACAGGCATTATGTGTAAAGTAAGCAGATGCAATTCAACAAAGTTAGAAGAATTACAAGCTAGACATCATACGCAACATGCAACCACGTATAATAGTGCCAAGTTAGAGCAAGCACCTGTGATGGTGGAGTAGGGGAGATGTGCTCATCATCTACACAGCTACGTTGACTGTCTAGCCTTGCGTTGTCTTGCGAATCTTGTTGGGAGGATGGCAGAGTAGAATCTGTAGAGGACCTCTGTTTCAGTTGCGCGGAAGGACCACCATCATCCAATGCCTTGCCAATTTCCTTCAACTTTATTGATTTTGCATTGTGAGGTCAAATCGACAAGAAAAAGGAATATAATTCACTCTTCAGAACTCATTCATGCATGATCTTGTGAACACTACTCGATGAAAGGCAAAAGTCATGATACGAGGATGGAATATGTACGAAAAAATGGACGGTTTGACATATTCACACCTATGATGTGGTAACTAAGCGAAGGCACTTCAACAAATTAGAAACACCGCAAGACACCATATGGAAGGTGCAATCAATATCACTCTGCCAAGTTAAAACTGTCTCGTCATAGGTGGCGTTCATCAAACTAGAAGCAATACATGCTAGAAATCATATTCAAGACGCAAACCAATATCACACTGCCAACTTAAAGGTGTCCCATCATAAATGAGTGATGCAGGATACACAAGAAGAGTAGTTTCATGTAAGAACATGGTGTGATAGACAGATATAGTATGTACCAAAAACAGGAAAGCGTGTCATATTCACATGTATCATGTGTAAGCTAAGCAGATGCGATCTACACTAATTAGGAGCAATACGAGCTAGACACCATATGCAACATGCAACCAGATATCACACTGCCAAGTTAGAGCAAGCACCTTGGATGGTGGAGTAGGGGAGCGGAGACTTGGACCTTGTAATGCACTATCAGTACAAGGAGAATCGGTACAGATGCTCCGTTTACGTTGCTGCAGAGGATCACCATCATCACCTTCCTTACTCTTTTCCTTCCTCTTTCTTTATTTTGCCTTGTCAAGTCAAACCCACAAGAAAAGGAATAAAATTTGCTCTTCAGAACTCATTGATGCATGATACTGACGAACACTACTTTCATGTAAGGCAGCCGCATGATAGGAGGATGGAATATGTATGAAAAACAGACGACGTGACATATTGACATGTATGATGTATAAAGTGTAAACTAAGCACAAGGTGCTTGAACTTGTTAGAATCAATGCAAGCTAGAAACCATATGAAAGATGAAACCAATATCGCTCGCCAAATTAAAAGGGTGCCCTAACAAATGTATTTGACCAAATTAGAAGCAATACATGGCAACAGGCTAGAAATAATATGCAATATGCAATGAATAAAGGTGACTCATCGTAAGTGATTGATGCAGGATACATAAGAAAGGTAGTTTCATGTAAGAACAAGGTTAACACATAGATGTAGTGTGTACCAAAAATAGGAAGGCATGTCATATTCACAGGTATAGTGTGTAAACTAAGCAGATGCAATTTACCCTAATTAGAAGCATTACAAGCTAGACGCCGTATGCAACATGCAACCACATATCACACTGCGAAGTTAGACAAAGCACCTGATGGTGGTGTAGGGGAAGTGCGGTCTTCAGGTACAGAGCTATGTTCAATATCTTCATTTAGGCTTGCTGTTTCTTGAGAATCATGTGGAGAGGATGAAATTGCATTCTTTATAAGAGTATTGCGTCTCTTATTAACCCACGTGCGTGACTGTCTCATCATAAGCGATAGACACAGGATACACAAGAACAGTAGTTTGATGTAAGAATATGGTGTGATAGGCAGGTGTAGTATGTACCAAAAACAAGAAGGCGTGTCATATTCACATGTATAATGTGTAAGCTAAGGAGATGCAATTTAACAAATTAGGAGCATTGATGAGGGATACACAAGAAAAGTAGTTTGATGTAAGAACATGGTTAATAGAAAGGCGTAGTATGTACCCAAAACAGGAAGGCATGTCATATTCACAGTATTATGTGTTAACTAAGCGGATGCAATTTACCCTAATTAGAAGCATTACAAGGTAGACACCATATGCAACATGCAACCACATATCACACTACCAAGTAAGAGCAAGCACCTGCGATGGTGGTGTGGGGAATTGTGGTGATCAACTAGAGAGCTACGTTGACTATCTTCATTTAGCCTTGCTGTTTCTTGAGAATCATGTGGGAGGATGACCTTTGCACTCTTTAAAGCAGTAGGGCGTCTCACAAGAACTCCGGTCAGTGACTGTCTCATCATAAGTGATTGACGAGGGATACAAAAGAGCATTAGTTTGATGTATGAACATGGTTAATAGACATATGTAGTATGTATCAAAACAGGAAGGCATGTCATTATCAAAGGTATAATGTGTAAAGTAAGCAGATGCAATTTAACCAAATTGGAAGCAATACAAGCTAGACACCATATGCAACATGCAACCACATTTGACAACGCCGGGTTAAAGCAAGCACCAGGATGGTTGTGTGTGGCTATTGAGATCATCAAGCTGCAGAGCTACGTTCTTTGTCTCCAATCTACCGGCATCGCACCCGTTAGAGCGCTGAAACGCTTAGTGCTTATCTTCGAATTACACTGGAGCGACTTATGTCTTTTCTTTTCTGCATTCATCAACACTACGTCAGAGTCTGAAGTACCCATGCATAAAAAAACAATAGTGTGAGTATGGGTGAAGTGTGTGCACAATTAGTACAGTGTAAAGGTAGCAGATAGCAGGTCGGTGAGAAATAAATGACGGGAGACATATGATAGCTCTACAACATGCATGGCACACTAAATTACTACAGGATTCTATGAAAATAATAGTCGACTGAAAGCAAATAGGCCAGTCCATTTTTTCTACACCGTCCGATGTACAAAGAACAGGCAGATCGCCTTCATCTACCTCCAGCCAGTCAGTGTTGACGATCTTCCTTGAAACGCCAGCGACCACCGCCCAAGATTCCTCCCCTGCGCCCTCCTCGACCTCACCGCACCGCCGTGCTTGGCACCGCCCGGCCATCCATTCAAGCCCCGCCGACCTCCAGATCGGGCGCAAGAAACTCCTCGCCCACACCCCTATGATAGACACCGATCGCCGCTTCCCGTGGAACAAAGCGGACTAGGTGCTCCGCAGCGCCTAAGAGGGTGCTGCTTCTTTTAATTACGGTTCGACCGACCTGAATTGAAATCCAGCGGCTACCAATTGACCTCTAGCAAAGGTGAAATAGTAAAAGGGAGGAAACCTTGTGCATTTAGTATCACGAAGAAGATGCGAAGAAGCGCTCAAATAGTTTCTTTCGTGGGATGAATACGGTGTGAGCGGAGACGTAAGATTTGCATGAATAAGGGAAGAGGAGTACCTCTTTCTGCTTGGCGATCTACGTCCTCCTTCGCTTTTTCTCGACAATCTTCTTGTTGTTCGCCGGAAACCGAAGTTGTGGAGGATCAGGCAGCCTTGGACGAACCCATGGCCAAGTTGTTGAGTGTGGTGCGGTGGCCGTCTGTCGGCGGCGGGGAAGCAGATCCGAGGCGGCGAACGACGGCGTAGCGGGAACAACTCCGGTGCGGTGGACGGTTGCGACAGTGGAGCCGCAGCAGTGAGGCGCAGGACGACGTGGTCGGAGTGGTTCTGGTAGAGAGTACGTCGGCGTCGGCGTCGTGGAGGCAGCTCTGCCTCGGCTTCAGCTGCTAAGTCCTTGAGGGTGTTGCGGTTGCGTTGGACGATGACGTCGGGGTACCGGCTCCGACGTGATGGAGGAGGGCGGCGGTGGATTGGCCGCTATGGGGTGGAGGACGGAGGAGGCTGGGGTTTCGCGGCTGGTGGAGAGGGTGTTTTCGCGCCCACGGAGTATGAATGGGGAAACGGAGGGAGGCGGGGAACTAAGGGGGAACAATGTTTCGGTTTGAGACGCGCTTGTTTGAAATTTGGGGAAAGTTACAAACTTTGCCCCCATCTAAAATTTCGGACATATTGCGGGTTGGGGGTAGGACAGTCATGTCAGGTGTCCCAAATGTGGGCGGGATAGATTTCGGCCGAGCGCATGGGTAGGCGCCCATGGCGTATGAATGCTTCTCGGAGGCGGTTGAGACTGGCGTCTTAGTGAAGTTACAAACCTACCCCGGTTTAGACCTTTGGACATCGGGCCGATAGGCTACACGGGCCAGAGTCAGGACAGTAATTTCCTACCACCAAAACATTAGTCTCGCGTGGTTTCGGGTGACCAGAGGCCTATTTGGCGCTTCGTTCAATATTAGGGAGCAGAAGCATTAACGTTTTCGGTTCTCTTGAATTGAACTTTCAGGATTTGTCAAACTTCACAAATCTTTACTCTTGAAAATCCTAAAGCTACGATTATTTTGGAATGGAGGGGGTACATTTGAATATACATTGTACACGAGTCTATATTAAAAAATATGCAACTTACCTCAGTTCATGCATGGTTCCATATATAATCTGCTTGGTTGCAAAAAAAAGTTAGATATGTGTATGAATATATATATAGCATGTTCAAACTCACAACAAAGATTGATGCCCCCTTTTACATCTGATTTACAAATGCCATTATCTCGGGTTCAAATAGATGAATGCACTTCCTATGAATTGAATCTTGAAACCCCTTTATGTTGAATTCGACATGTATTCTATTTCGTAGCTAGCAATTTGGAATGTATCCATGCAAGTGACAAATGTATAAAGTGCTTCACACTAACAACATGGAGTGCACTAATTAATGTTTATATATGAATTGCAAAAGCATCCATTGCCTGTATTTCAAACCGCTCTCACTCTATGGATCAATAATATGAAATAAACACATGCACATGCTAGAATTCAATAGAGTATGGGTGTCTGATAGACCGATTTTCGTCCATACGCAAGTTGCAAAATTCATGATCTCATCCAAAAATAATAATGCCATTTATATTTTAATTTAATGCATAGAACCGCCTTTTACACGTAGATGCACTATGCCTCGCCCCGTTCTCACAAACGCGTTATATATCTCTCTATCTAACGCATAAGTGCACACACTTTATATGCATCGGCATTTCTCTTTCACACATGCTCACAATCTCTCTCAGGGTGTCGGGGTGTCTCACGCACATGCTCTCTCTGTTTCTCTCTCTCTCTCTCTCTCTTTCTGACTACTATGTACCACTCTTTTCACTAATCTCAGTTGGAAAACACTATTTCTCTCACATGCATATATACACACGAACGGTCTCTAGCCTACTCCTGGTACTGTATATTAGTGATAGGGGTGTGTACAAAGTACACGTGAATACCAGGCATTGTGCGTGTGTGTATACTATCAACGAGCCCCCAAGCTTGTATAACATACTAATTAAGGGCCTAGGGTTACAAATCATATATAGTTGGCTTATCACCAGTGGGGATAGAGTCCTCCGCGACTCTGGTAGCTTCGTGTTGTACGCCGAGTCCTCCACATGGGTCTTCGTATAACACGTCTCAGTCCAACCTATATGTGGCGCAGGATGGAACCGACCCATGAGTCTTCATGTTGACCCACCACAACTAGAAATGATGTGCCCACCACACCACACACGCAATCGGCCACTAAGAAAATAAGCATATACAATAGTACAACCGTATCTAGCTCACGATACGTCTCCATATTTTGTTGATGACACTGACAGACTTTGCATTTGATGCATGCTCCGTATTTTGTTGACGACACTTACGGTCATTGTATTTGAAGCGAAAGCACGATATGGTCACGGACTTCGTAATAAGCTCATCACGGTCACCACATACATTTTGTCGTGCTAACCAACATGTGGTTGGATGGTTAGAGGATGTGGTTTCTCGAGCCCACCAAGGTTAAAGTCCCGGTGCTCGCATTTATCTTGTGTTAATTTCAGTATTTTCCGGCGATGTAATGCTCAAGGGGAGGAGGCGTTCCACTCGACTACGAGGCACCTATGGTGACTTCGTAAAATCTCAAGATCATATATGCTGGCCCACTCTCTCGAAGGTGCTCATAGGGGTAGGGTTCGCGTGTGCGCGCTTATAGCGGTGAGTGCTTGCGCGTATATATGAGCCCTTGCGTCTGTACCGTGTTAAACAAATACATATCATGATTATACGGTCACTGGCTTACCCGTACAACTCCGTATTTTGTTGATGACACAATCAATTGACCAGTCAGACGTTCCATGCGGCGCAACTAGTGTTGCACCATCGGGGCGCGTAACCGTGGGGCCCACCTGTCACAGATATGAAAGAAAGAAATGGTAGTTTGAGTCTCTGTGTTAATAAAATAGGAGTACATTTTAGGGTGATCATACGGTCACCGGCTCACCATACAGCTCCGTAATTTGTTGATAACACGATCAATTGACTACCAAAGCGGTCCACATTCAGCATCGCACATTACCATAGGGCCCACTCATCGGTAGATATGAAGGACAGAAATGGTAATAAATTAGTGGTCAGTGGGTATTCAAAGTCGCGAGACCTCTGGTTGGCAGTCACCGGTGGTTGGGGGGGCGTTCATTGGGCGGTGGGGTGGGGATCCCCGGAGAAAAAGCTCAGCGGGGGGGGGGGGGGGGCTAGAGGGATGGCCAGTGCGGCGGCCGACCGGCGGTGGGGAGTGGTTTCGGGGAGGCGGGTCGGCCGTGGGCGGCGGGGGATGGCGGTTCGGTCGGTGGTGGCTGGCGGCTCAAGGGGGGGTGGAGTTTGATGATAAACTGGAGGCCCTTGATTTCGTATCCAACGGCTGGAAAATCTAATGACCAGAGATGAAAAAGTCAGTCGACTGACGTGTAGCCTCACCCCGCACGTACACATGCACGCACGCAAGACACGCACGCATGTAGGCGTGCAACACTGACACGTACACATGCACGCATGATGGCGTGCAACACTGACACGTACACATGTACTCACGAGCACACGCACGTACGCACCCATGCATGCAACACTGAAATGTACCCTTGCACGCACGCAACACTCGCACGCCTGCATGCACACAGCACACGACGCAAGACACACGCTCAACCTATACGTGCATGCACCCTTTGTTAAGGACATGGATTGTTACGGGTATTAATCAATCTTATCTGTGATAAGCAGAACATTGATGTTTGCATCGGTCTTTATGAATCACAAGGTATTGAACGGGCTATCAACATAGTAGGCTTATCTACATCAAAAAGATGATGTCACACTCAATGAACAATCATCGGTTTATGAAATTCCCGCTTCTGACCGCCCTGGCCCACCAAAGGTTCCTCTGCTGTGCGCTACCTGCGTTGGGTCACTGAGCAGGCCATGCACCCAAAGAGCCCACATGCCAGTGGAAGAATGGCGCGGTGTCCTAGGTCAGAGTCGAGGGCGCCACTCGCGGCATGCCCGGCTGAACACGCCTCCGTGCCGCATTCAAACGCCTCCATGAAACCCGCCCGTGTGGAAGCCGAGAAACCCACTCTGGACACACGTCCGTTCATGACCGAACTGCGTTAACGCAACGCCGCCGAAGCTCCTCCTCCGTACGCCGTCTATTTAATCTCCTATTTAAATGAGGCCAAACGCCGGCCAAGAATCGCACACCTCCGCCGCTCCCCTATCTCCTCCACCATTTTGTCCGCTCTTACAATGGCTTACGAAGAGTAGTTATTCCGCATCCAAACCGGCTGGGTAGCCCGCCGGATACGAAGCTATGCAGCTCGCTGATCCACCTCCTCCCCTCGCCCGACGGAGCGGTTGCTGCCCCAAGCCGGTAGCGATTCAGCAACTTCGCCGCTCGAGCCAGCTCGGCGAGGAGCGGCGCACGGGCGTCGTTGCTGCCGTCCACGCTGCCGCCTCGTACCGCGTCTCCCATTTCTGTGGCCGAGACTCCCATGCCGGCGGCCGCGCCATGCAAGCAGTGATAGAAGCCGGGTGCGTGGAGAGCGGCGAGTCGGTGGCCAGCGCCTCCGCGTCCGCCGCCATCATCGAGGAGAAGTAGAACACGGGAGGCCACCACCGCTCGGGTCTCATGAAGGCCACCGCGGAGGCGACGCCGGCGTACACAGCAGGTGTCTTGCCGGATCCTTTTGTTGCGAGGACCTTCGTCGACCCCGCATGGGCTCCACGGAAGAGGGGAATGTTAGGATGAACTCGAGCCGGTGCCGGCCATGGCGAAGTAGTGGCCGGTGATGAACTCGAACTGGTGCCGGCCACCACCAGCTAATGATATCAGTTGGGCAGTGGGGAAGCGAGCCGTCCTTTGCGCTGAAGCATATACCTCTGGGGCTCCCGGCAGTCCGGTGATCGTGCTGCCGGACATTAGGAACACAAATCGATCGGCGGGCGACCATTTAGGCCAGGTATTATATACCTGTGCTGTCCAGAACTAGCACCGCATAGTTCATTTGAATGTAATGAAATCCGTCATGTTTGTATGAAAATCCGGTATTTTATATGATTTCCGTTGTTGTTTATATGAAATATCAGTTTGTCTACGTGTTTGCGTGAATTTCGTCCGGTTGGTTGAGTTGCTGTCATAATGTGTGCGGCTACGGTTGGATGGCATAATTTGCGGGTCGCCGGTCGGTCTGCGGGCGGCTCGGGCGGCGTTGTGGGACAAAAAAACACAGCTCAGGCGAGCTTGTCTCCAACGTCTTGTACTGGAGGATGCATGACAGCATGAGCACCCGAGCCATTCCTCGTGCATCGGTGGCAAAGGCACCGGTGGACAAAAGGGTCGCCAATATTTTGGCTACCCCGGACAAGATCCAAACAACCCCTCCCAACAGATTCAAATCCCTCGTTCGCCGTGGAATTTTGCCATGTGTTGTTTTCATGGACTAGCAAGATGCCCGTGCATTGCACGGAACATCAAGATGCATTTTTTACAAACTCCGCATGCATGCAAGGGATAATTAATGTCCTCCTTTGCTAGTACCACGAGACAAACACCATTAATATTGCATCGATTAGTGTTAGTAGCCTTGTATATCTGCAAATTGTAATTTTGATAGTGGCCCCTTGTATATAAAAATGGAGGGAGAAAGATGAGAGATAAGGTGAGGAGGAGTGGGGCGTGGTGGTGACTGGTGGTCGGCTCGGCAGAGGCATGGTGATGGACGGCGCATTATGTCTAGGTTTGTATCTCTCTCACACACACCCACATAGGTGGGGACGTGCACGAAGAGAAGAGGTGCACGCACGGGCGCACGATACTCGTCTCTTTCCCAACCACACCCGCGGGTAAATGGTGGAGCTCATTTCAGATGAAAAAGGCAGCCCACGTGGTAATTGGGCACGTGTACTGGTAGTCCACTTGGTGGAGGGAGGATCGTCTACCACGCGTGAACAAACAAATTGCGACTTGACGCGTTATGTGAAAAGAGGCAAACCATGTGGGGCCTACCTTAGAGGCAAGGCTCTATACACTGGAGTACTTTTGATGTGTCCCGTCAACTCGCAGAACGAGGAGAAGCTTGCTTAGTACGCCTTCTCCCCCGCCCATGGGCGCGCTGGCTCGCAGGATGAGGTGAAGCTTGCTTACGAGTAGTAGTAGTAGTACTACTACTGTACGCCTTTACGCCCCCTCCCTCGCCCACGCGCGCGGTGGCTCACAACACGAGGAGAAAATTTTACTACTCCCTCCGTTTACTCCTTGTCCCTACTACGTACTTTGGTTAGTACTCCCTCCATTTACTTATACAAGGCCACTATAAAAAAATACATTTTGCATCTATACAAGGCCACAAATAGTAATCGAGACAAAAGTTACTACTCCCTCCTTTCCAGTTTATGGCTCAATTTCAAAATCTCTCCAACCAAGGAAGACGGTGAGTGGTCGAATTAATTTCGTAGTTTGCACAAGTAATTAGTACGCTCGTTTTTCTCAAGAAGTTATGTTTACCGAGGCATTAATTGTAACAAATGCATGAATGACCACTAAATTTCCATGAACTTGTACATGCATTGGTTAGTTTCCTCTTGACACTGCTTGCGTCGGGTGATCTAACGCACCTCGAAATCCAACATGTAATGGTACTACTACTAGTATAGTAGAATGAGACTTATCAAACGGAAAAACGAATGTTTTTCCGATGAGACCTATAAACCCTAGTGGGTACATACTCCGTAAAAACAGATTTTTTCCAAAACTAAGTCGCTCCCTTTCATGAATTCTGTAGTATACTCCTCCGTCGACGCTCCCTTTCATGAATTCCGTACTTCCTGTCGCCGACATGTGGGACATATAGCAACCGGGCCGACGTGTCAAGCACCAAATAACAGTGCAGAACAGTAGGGGGGACGCACCCCTCTCGTACCGGCCCAGTAGTAGTAATGAGCAATGAGACGTCAAATCACAATGCCGCACCTTCCCAGATGGACGAAGCAACCATTATTTCACACTTCGGTTCGCCATCATCTCAAACCACTTAGTATTGCTTCTGCCTCAAGAGGGACACGCGCATCGCCTTGGTACATCATGACACGTGGGGCCGCATGACAGGCCATGCTCCCCCGCCGATCGCTCGGTAAAATCACCTCATTTTTACTATACTTCCTCCGTATTGGTTTACTACATGGCATGCACGCCGTTCTAGGTTGAGAATTTTTACTATACATCCTCCGTTCATGGTATATTTTTTTACTCCTCTCTATCTCTTTCTTCGTACTCCCTCTGTCCCATAATATAAGAACGTTTTTGACACTAGTGTAGTGCCAAAAACGTTCTTATATTATGGGACATGTGAGTACTAGTATTTATTGCATTTTCCAAGGAGTGACCTCTTCCAATCAAATGGTGTTGCTAAGTTTGCTTCATTTAATTAGCTATAGACTCAAAAATGTCTTTTCACCTAGGTACACGCACTTAGCACCGTTTCTTCCTTGGGTCACCAAACTAGTCTCTCTCTTCTTGATTAACTTGCCACATCAGACTTTATGCCTATGTGGGAGCAAGTAAAAGTAAGTACAATAGTGCGCTTTACATGGCATTTTTGCATATGTGGAGGAAAGAGAGGCAAGGTAAAAGTGGAGAAGTGGGCTCTCATGCAAGAGCCAGCCTGTACTACATGGTGGAGCATTGGGAGAGGCACCTGTATGGAGGTGGTCAGGAATCGGGAGACTCATGCGGGTCGTAGCGCTGCAGTTAAAATGATAATGGCAAGTCAAATCACGGGGCCCCACCTGTCCAGCAGTAACTCGTAGTCAAATCACACAACCCTACGTTTGCAGTAGCCTACTTCCTTGTCTTCTCGCGTCTCTGTCGAACCGACTAGGTGGAACTGCCCCACCTACCGTGCAGGAAAAGCCCCACCCTCGACTTTTAAATACAACTACATCCGCTGAAGAATCCAATGATATACTTTTTGTGACATAGTAACTCATATTTAGTTAGTCAAATGGATGACCTAGAACTACGTGCAGGCCCTATAAACCGAGATGCCTAAAAATAAAAAAACCGAGACGGAGAGGGTAGTTTAGCACATATCTTTTTAGATCAATATAGTCGGGATTCACCAAGGAGCAAAACTAAGTGGTCGGCTGCTCCTGTCGTGTTGGCGTAGCAAGTCAAGCAGGGTCAGTCCGCACACGAAATGGAGACACACTTAACAGGACCCCTTTGGCCAACATGTGGCTCATCCACCGTCTTGTTCCACGTGCGGTGCACCAAATTATAGTTCGGAGCAGCGGTTGGAATTGGAGGCACCCTGGTCGTAGCGCCGCAGTAGTAGAAAATGAGCGATGAGGGGACAAATCACAAAGCCCCACCTTTCCCGCATTAAGCTGGACGGACGAAGCAACCATCATTTCACTCTAGGGCGCAAGAGCGTAAAGAAAAGAGAAAACAATGATGCATGCGACAGCTACCTAGGGCACCCTAGGGTAGGGGTCTCCACTATAGATCCTTTTTTTTGAAAGCGCCTCCACTACAAATCGGCTTCTCCCTCGTCCTCTTGAAGAAAACCGATGATGAGTGCGGTGGTAGGGTTTGTAGGAGTACTACGGCGTGCGGGGCCATGTCGTAGTAAACGGGTTCGAGTCAACGCCTTAAATATGTGTGGGCCGCTTGGTTTTACGGGAACGAGGCAGCATTTTGGGTTCGGGGACCAGTGGAGATATAGTACGTACAAAAAATTGTGGACGTAGGTTCAACCGAAAGGCAATGATGCATGGGCCCTGCATTTTGATATACACAGGGCATGTGAAATTTTCTACTCTACTCAAAACTAGTAAGGTACACATGTATTGAGCGCATGAGATTTCGAAACCAAATTATGAATAAATACACACTATAGCATGTAAAGCTTTGAGTCATATATGCATGATGTAGATGTTCGTTTAGTTCTTATAGTTCATCTCATTCAAAATCAATTAGTTTTATAAAAATGTTAAGATTCATGGGTTGTGCATTGTAAATCATAAAGTAAAAAACAAATAATGGCAATTCATTTAGAAAATATAATCAATTATGATAGAGAAGATTCTAGAACAAAGGAGAAGTGCTTGTTTTGAGGTTTGTGCATTATGCTTAAGTTCAACCATGGAGTCTTCTAAATTGTACATGTGGCAGATCTGGTGGAATGTTGATGATATCCAACGGCCAGTAGTGCTCGGATTTGCCTATCTCTGCACTGTCGGGTTAGCTTCATCCAGCGACCATCTTCCAAAGTTACTGCCACACTATATAGTTCTTGTGCCATAGTTGCATGTTTTGGAAAAAAGCTACTAGCGGGTTGTACTATCTATTTAGGAATAGAAGATATATACATGGAAGTTGTAGGGAAAGAGATGACATGGAGCATCTCAATTCCTATGAGTAGGGATTGGAAAAGAGATGTCATTTGGTTCACATGATAGGAACTTTTCTATTGAATCTAGAGATGACATGTATCTCAATTCCTATGAGGAGGGATTAGAAAAGAGATGTAATTTGGTTCATATCATAGGAACTTTTCTATGGAATATACACTAATGTTTATTTTCCTTTGAAATTAAGGAAGTATAGGAATCCATTCATATGAACCAAGTGGCTCTAAAGCTATAGAAATGATATCATGTTTATTTCCTTTGAAATGTGGAGTATATGAATCTATTCCTATGAACCAATTGGCTCTAAAGGAAAAAATCCTATAAAAATCATATCATATAGAGTTCCTATGATATTCCTCGACACTAAAGGATGCTTGAAATTGTTATGGTGATACGATGGTCTTTCTTTGTAGACTCCTCACCCATCTTTATAGTTACCTCTCAAGATGAATGAAATGATATATACATGGTATTCTACATGTGCAATTTGGTACACGAAAACTTCGGTAAAAGTTTGCGAGGTTTGAATTTTCAATAAAGCTATATGCACCTTTGCATTTCGAACGGAGGGAGCATACGGCAGTTGCTAACACTCACGTGGAAGATTTGTGTGTAGGATGAGTGGCTGTTACATTAAATGACATGGCAAACCGACACCGTCGGATGCCGTTCTAACGGTTCTTCTGACGTTAAATCGGGGAAAAGTCTTGTGGCGAATGTTTGTCGGATAATGATTTACGGACACATGCATTGCATTGATACGTGCCCCCCTCTCTCTCATGCACACGCACCCTCACGAGTCACGAATCTCCCGAGTCCTCTCGCAGACTCGCACATCGCACCCACCGTCTATCTGCAGGTAGACGTCACACACATATGTGCTCTTCACACCCTACCCTCAGAACTTCTAAAAAACAAAAGACGGCGCGCACATTTTATTTTAGCTCACACGTCACACACTTATACTATTACTCTTGTGGCGAACGTTCTTTGGGCATAGTATATTGTACTCTCACGAAGAGAAGCGGTGCACGCACACACTAGTTCTCTCACACCCACTCGCGGGTACACGTAGGAGTGCATTTTTTTGAAGCTGGTACAACAAAATCACTCCACTATATATAAAAGCAGGAGCCTTAGCACTTGCTTTACTAGGGTTCCTCTCGTTCACCCTCTCATGCTCTCCAGATCTAAGCAACACATAGGTGGCCACACTCTCTCTCAACTCACGGCTGGTCACAAATCCGACCGGACAAACTCAACCGGGGCAGGGGTGTAGGTGCATCATTCACGCTGTCGTCGGCGGCGATGGAGGGGACCAACGGCTGCCCGCGCGTCCTGATCGGCGGCCGTGCCGTTCTCTCCGAGAGAGCGCCGGCTTGGGAGGGCCTCCGACCCCTTCTTCCTCCCTGTGGTATTGTGGCCAAGATGCGGCCTCCCGACACCGTCTTTGCCACATGCCGACGACCCTCAGGTATATATTCCTTCGAAACCTGCCTTGCTCTACTGCCCCAGCTCCCTTCGTGTGGATCCTTTTCTACTTCCGTCCGCTGTTCCAAAGCCACCTATACTTCTACTATTATTAGAAGTAAAGCTAGTTCATACAGTCGATTCAAAGCGTTGGTTCAAACAGGGAAGAAAGTGGGAAAGCTGTAGCATGAATCTAGGACTTGGTTCTAAGAGGAAACGGGGGAAAGTAGTAATATCTATCACTGTTTAAATAACCATATTTCTTATTTGCGCAAACAGGGATGTCTGTCTCCATATCGTTTCGGGATGTCTATCTCCGTATCGTTTCTATCCACGCAATCAAAAGCACACACCTCAGTTTTAGTACAACTGCGCAAAATGAGATGGCTATCCCTCGTTGCTGTCGTCTAACCTCCCGTCTTCAAGGTATCCCTACATTGGTAGTAACTAAGGTAGAATGACCAACGCAATCTAAAAGAAGCTGATTCAGACGCTTTTACTTCCCGATTGCGAGGCAGGACGGCGAAACAATCGCATCCTAGTCCGAATGCACTTTCTACCAGTTCATCCATGGACCAAGGACTAGCTGCACGGTACCGCACGGTGGTTTTTGGACAGTCTTGAGACAAGAGGCATTGTGCTCTACTTATTTCTGCAAATAGCGGTGCTTAAATTTAGTGGAATGCACAAGCATTTCAGCTGGTCAAGATTACCTTTGCATGGTTCAGTTCAGCATTCCAAATTGAGACCACAATTATAATTGGTTATTCTGGAATGAGAGAACCTAACCCTTAATGGTGGCAACAAGAAAAAACCAGAGTGAACTCCAGGAAATTTAAGCCTGCTGGGAGGCCCTTTGCTCAGAGAACCCTTGCTTGTTTTTTCATGATTTGTAAACCTTCTCACAACTTTGTCTTTTGCTGTGAACTAGTATATGTTTGTTATGTTCTATGAATCATTGAGATGTATAAAATTGCTTAACTTATGCTTTTCAAGTTTTTTAGGAAGACGAGTTTAATGTGAGTGTTCCACATGAGCTACCGGACTAGCGTGTGAATGTTTGGAATTTATTACATTGTGGCCTCAATTAACTGCATGAACCACTGTAATAAGATACATAGTTGCTTATATGTCAGAGAACAGATTGTTGATTGTTAGCTGGTCGATAGCCTAGTGTTGAAGCGAGCTGAGCCAATGTGCCGTGTTTTGCACAACTGCTTACAAGTGGGGTAGCACCAACAATGTTTATAAGTACTTATGTATACGTCAGCGCACGGTTCTCGAACGAGTGCTCTATTTCATCAAAACACACACTACTCATATGATAAACCATGACAACTTATGTCTTCCAAGCCATATTCATGAAAAAAATAGTGAGGACGCATCTATTTCGGCAACAATTAGGATGGTTCTCACATGATTCACGGGCACACAAAAGTAGCAGCGGTTCCCATAGACGGATTCAAACAGAGTACTAGCCCCAGAGGGGTCGATAACAGGCAAGGTTCGGATAATTAGACACAATCCAAACTACTATTAAACACCAGCTGGGGCAACTATTTCATGCCTCGATCTAATTTGGGCTGGAACAAGACGGACCTTGCCATGAACATCATCGAAGACGTCCCGCAGCAGCTCAATCCTGTGAACCTTCATGAAGACAACCTTGTGGCCTTGCCACTGATAAACTTGTTTGTGGAGGCATGCCACGCCATCTTCCTACGTAAGCTTGACAAGAACAGTATGCCTGAAAAACGAAGGAGTAGCTTTGAACTTCTTGTGCTTCAAAGACACTGGACAACACGCTCGACAACGGTGAGGCTGGAATACAACTCTTCATTGGTATAACCGCAAATGGCTTCCGTGATCCAACAGCCTAAGAACTCTGTTTTCCCGGTCGTATATTCAGGTCGTCGCCTCATAGCGAGTGACATGTACAACCACAAAATCCTTGTTGCGCATCAGGCTCTAATTGAAATAGAAACAAATTCTGAATTACTTTTCAAAGATAAGAAACACAAGTTATTTAAACCACTATGTATAGCATGGCATCGAAGCTAATAAAATTTTGTATTATTAATCACCACATACTTCCTTTTCTAAAAAAATCACCACATACTTAGATGAAAACCACAATCGAGACCGGAAAGAAGGAAATCACCTTGGGCAGCTCGGGGGGGCACATCCTCGACGGGGAAAACTGCTCCTGCAGTGCAACGGGGGCTGTAACCTCAAACGGGGCGTTGACCATCTCAGTAGTGGCCGTGAGTGTATCTAGGGTCGGCTCGGTGGTTGCCTCCATCTTCTTGGAGCTCTCTGTCTCGTGGGGATCAGCCTCCCGCGTTTGCTCCAATATCGGGAGATCTTTGCCTGGTTCTCCTTGGTCCATCATGAAACTGACGAATACTAGGAGACCACTGAAAGGAAAACACAATCGCAATGACAATGAAACAAAAAAGAGAGTGAGGATCGGTTACTGCTTTGCAAAAGTTATTTTTTTTCTCTGAACGAAAATATACCAACATCACGGATCCGCTTACCTTCCCTTCGTTCGGAGAGAAGAACAGTGGCAGATGCAAGTGTTGCCTTTCTTGAAGAAGGTGAGGGAGAAGGGGATTCAGCGAAGAGTGAAATGATGGTTGCTTCATCCGTCAAACTTAGACTGCGGGGAGTTGGGGTTTTGTGATACGACGGCTCGTTACTATCGCGCTTCACCTGTGGTGACTCTCCGCGCATCGCCTTCTAATTTGGTGGATGGCATTTGGGCCTTGTTGCATGGCCCGCATGTCGGTGAACAAAATTATAACGACATTCAGTAGAGGGAGACGTTTCAATGACCTAGGAGGAGCCAAGCGGTAGAGTGTCTCCTTGTACTAGTAGTAATTATTTTTACGGGTAGGCTGTAGAGTGTCTCCACTGTACTAGTAGTAATTGTTTCTTGGGGCCCAAGACAAAACAGCCCATCCACACTAGTAAATAGTAAAATCAATTCAAAAGCCCATATATTTCTTGAATGAGAGGCGCTACCCACACCCAAAGACACCAGCCCCCCAAAACAAAACACAGGTGCTCTTCTTCCTCCTCGCTCCCACCCACCTCACGTCACCGCTCCTCCACTCATACCCCCAAATTCCTCACCTCACTCCTACTGAAAACCCCAGCTCCCCTTCTTCCTCACTCCCTCTGAAAACCCCAGCTCCCTTCTTCTTCGCTTTCCTTTTCTACAACTAGGCTCGTCATTCGTTATTCTGCTCAAATCCGTGGCCTTGACGCGACACCCTCGAGGAAAATGGACTCGGCTGACCCCAGCGCCAAGAAGATGAGGTTTCGCCAATGGGCGACGTTGTAGATCCCGACCCGGCAGCGGGAGAAGCGGCGACCCCACCCCACCGGATCCCGGGAACTCAGAGAATCTCGGGTGGACGCATCAGCGATCTCCGGACGCCGTCCTTGGGGAGATCATCTCGCTTCTCCCCACCAAGGATTGCTGCGGCACCCAAGTCCTCTCAATTCGGTGGCGCCCTCTATGGCGCACTGGTCCCCTTAATCTCGACTGTCGTCAGCTATCTCTCTTCAATGATTTTGAAATCCCCAGAGCCATCATCTCCTCCCACCAGGGCTCCGTTCAAAGGCTCTGCATCCCGTCATGCTACCTGAGCAAGAATACCATGCCCTGCACGGTGGACGCCTGGCTGGAATCCCCTGAATTCAGAGAACTACAGCTGCTTGAGTTCTACTATTCCCCTGGAAATCACATACCACATACCGAACGCCATGAACTTGTGCCCTCAACACCGATGTCCATCTCGCGGTTTTTGTCCTCTCTCCACACCGCCACCTTTGCGATGTGCTACCTACCAGACTATCTGGTACTAAACCTTCGACTCCCATTTATCAAGAAACTTTCACTTGTGCGGGTTCGTATATCGGAGGCCTCATTGCACAGCATCTTCCACTCCGATTACCGCTACCGGAGTGCTTGGTGCTTGTTTTCACAGTTAGAATCGGTTGTCTCCAAATAAAGTCGCCTAACCTTGTAAGAATTGGAATTTTTTTTTATGGAAGGCAGATCATAATCCAAGATGCCCCTTCACTTCAAAGGTTGATCCTTGATTCTAGTTATTCACCGTTGCAAATAACCGTCCTCTCTGCGCCTAAACTGGAGACCTTGGGTGTAATACATGATCTCTGTGCTCATTTCAATATGGTGTTTGGCTCCACAGTTCTTGGTACTTTATATTATCATCTACACTTGTAACCATAAGCTGCATTTTAAATTTCTCGCATAATTTATATATCATCTTGGAGTACACATTTTGTACTAATATTATGTTCTATGCTCAATGAAGAGTTTCTCCATGGATGGCCTATCAATGGTGCTGGATTCTGTCAAGATCTTATATATCCAAATGAATAGTTTTGATCTGAACAAGATTATTGGCTTGCTGCAATGCTTTCCATGTTTGGAGAAGTTGTATATAAAGGTGATAATTTCACGCACATTGGAAGCCCGCATATAGTGTACTAGAATTAACCGTTCAGCTGTTGCTCTTTCGACACTCTTCTTTTAGACCTTAACTGTTTTCTATCTTCATGTCTATTTAGGCAACAAGACGGGGTAAGAAAGTTATAACCAATCGATGGATTCGTAAGCATTGGGATTTTCTCACTTCTCATGAGATTCGATTGAAGACAATAACGCTAGAACGATATGTAGCCAACCGTGCAAACACAAGATTTGTCACATTCTTCCTACTGAATGCGAGGTTACTATTGTCCATCAGGCTTAAGTTTATCAGCAGCATGGTTTTGACGGATGGGTATGTCGAAGAGCAAAAAAAGGAGTTTCAGGTGGGCAAAAGAGCTTACGAGCGTCGGGCTTCTATTTACAACATATTGTGGTCATAATCCGGTAAATTTTATGACCCGGGATGTTTATTCTATGGACCTGACCGATCCATTTGATCGTGATCGCCAAAACAAAGGCGGAGTTAGATGTTGTTGCCCTTTTCAATCTGGTTTTTGTAAACCCGATGAACAATTAACCCTCGTGCTTTTGTACGCTTTGTAAGATGGAGTTAGATGTTCCTGCCCTTTTCAACTCGGCTGTGACTGTCATATTTTCTTTGAAACAAGGCAAATGGCTTGCCATTCGTTTAATTTAGAGTGAAATATTGAAACAAATCCCAACCAAGGGAAATAACATCACTCTCGCCGGCTGCTTGAGCTCACTATGCATTACAGAAGCCAAGTGATTAGCCCCCACCAGCACTGACAAACTTATTTCGAACTAGCACATCAAATGGGCTGTAAATTTTTATAGGAAAGGCTGCATGACCATGACAGATTTGGATTCTGACATTTGGGACCCGCGAGGAAATAGCCTATCCAAGGTGGTGTCGACTTACTAGCCGATCAACAAAGCGATTACGCCTACCAGCCGTTGGATTGACATCCAACATCTGTCGTGTATCTTCTATCTCTTGTCTTCTTCTTCCTCCTGCCGCCCAAACCAAACCACACCGTCGTCTCCGCCTGCTTCCGCCTCCCATGGCTGGCCGCGCCTCCGCCGCCTGATACGTCTCCAACGTATCTATAATTTTTGATTGCTCCATGCTACTTTATCTACTGTTTTAGGCAATATTGGGCTTTATTATCCACTTTTATATTATTTTTGTGACTAACCTATTAACCGGAGGCCCAGCCCAGATTTGCTGTTTTATGCCTATTTCAGGGTTTCGAGGAAAAGGAATATCAGACGGAGTCAAAACGGAACGAAATCAACTGGAGAAGTTATTTTTGGAAGGAAACCCACCCGATGGACTTGGACTCCACGTCAGAAGATACGGGAGGTGCTCATGAGGGTGGGGGCGCCCCCCCCCTCCCCGGGCGCGCCCCCTGCCTCGTGGGGCCCCCGTAGCTCCACCGACGTACTCCTTTCACCCATATATACCTACGTACCCTAAAACTTCCAGAACAGAGATTAGATCGGGAGTTCCGCCGCGCAAGCCTCCGTAACCACCAAAACCAATTGGGACCCCTTTCCGGTACCTGGGAGGGATCCATCACCGGAGGCCATCTTCATCATCCGGCGCTCTCCATGACGAGGAGGGAGTAGTTCACCCTCGGGGCTGAGGGTATGTACCAGTAGCTATGTGTTTGATCTCTCTCTCTCTCTCTCTCTCTCTCTCTCTCCCTCTCTCTCTCTCGTGTTCTCTCTCGTGTTCCAATCTATGACATGATCTTGATGTATCCCGAGCTTTGCTATTGTAGTTGGATCTTATGATGTTTCTCCCCCTCTACTCTCTTGTGATGAATTGAGTTTCCCCTTTGAAGTTATCTTATCGGATTGAGTCTTTTATGAGAACACTTGATCTATGTCTTGGTGATCAACTTGCGGGTTTCGTGACATTGGGAACCTATGCATAGGGGTTGGCACACGTTCTTGATTCTCCGGTAGAAACTTTGGGGCACTCTTTGAAGTACTTTTATGTTGGTTGGATGAATCTGAGATTTTGTGATGCATATCATATAATCATGCCCACGGATACTTGAGGTGACAACGGAGTATCTAGGTGACATTAGGGTTTTGGTTGATTTGTATCTTAAGGTGTTATTCTAGTACGAACTCTTTTATAGATCGATCCGAAAGAATAGCTTTGTGGTGGTTTCGTACCCGACCATAATCTCTACGTTTGTTCTCCGCTATTAGTGGCTTCGGAGTGACTCTTTGTTGCATGTTGAGGGATTGTTATATGATCTATCTATGTTATTATTGTTGAGAGAACTTGCACTAGTGAAAGTATGAACCCTAGGCCTTGTTTCCTATCATTGCAATACCGTTTACGCTCACTTTTACCGTTCGTTACCTTGCTGTTTTTATATTTTCAGATTACAAAAACCTATATCTACTATCTATTTTGCACTTGTATCACCATCTCTTCACCGAACTAGTGCACCTATACAATTTACCATTGTATTGGGTGTGTTGGGGACACAAGAGACTTTTTGTTATTTGGTTGCAGGGTTGTTTGAGAGAGACCATCTTCCTCCCTCGCCTCGCGGATTGATAAACCTTAGGTCATCCACTTGAGGGAAATTTGCTACTGTCCTATAAACCTGTGCACTTGCAGGCCCAACAACGTCTACAAGAAGAAGGTTGTGTAGTAGACATTAAGCTCTTTTCTGGTGCCGTTGCCGGGGAGGCTAGGTAAGTGAAGGTATATTTTTAGATCTTGCAATCGAATCTTTTTGTTTCTTGTTTTAGCACTAGTTAGTCTATAAAAGAAAATTACAAAAAAATGGAATTGAGTTTGTCTCACACGCTTCACCTTTTTAATATCTTTCGTGAGTATGATGGAAAGGATAATTGTGCTCAAGTGCTAGAAGAAGAAATCTATAGAATGTTTGGCACTAAATCTTTGGATGATGAGCATGATTGCAATGTTGTTAGTATGAATTCCTTGAATATCCATGATGCTAATGATATGCAAAGCCACAAGCTTGGGGAAGCTATGTTTGATGAATATGATATATTTTGTCCCCCAAGCTTTGATGAGCAAATTTACTATGATGAAAGCATGCCTCCTATTTATGATGATTATTATGATGGTACGTATGCTATAAAGAAGAAATTTGCTTTTGTGGAGAGTAGTAAATTTTCTATGCTTGTAGATCATGAAAAGAATGCTTTAGGTGCTGGTTATATTGTTGAATTCATTCATGATGCTACTGAAAATTATTATGAGGGAGGAACTTATGCTTGTAGGAATTGCAACAATGTCAAGTTTCCTCTCTATGTGCTTAAAGTTTTGAAGTTATGCTTGTTTTACCTTCCTATGCAAGTTGATTATTGTTCCCATAAGTTGTTTGCTCACAAAATCCCTATGCATAGGAAGTGGGTTAGACTTAAATGTGCTAGTCATATTCTTCATGATGCTCTCTTTATGTTTCAATTCCTATCTTTTATGTGAGAATCATTGAAATCATAATGCCTAGCTAGGGGCGTTAAACGATAGCGCTTGTTGGGAGGCAACCCAATTTTATTTTGTGTATTTTGTTTTTGTTTCTGTTTAGGAATAAATAATCCATCTAGCCTCTGTTTAGATGTGGTTTTATCTTTTAATTAGTGTTTGTGCCAAGTTAAACCTATTAGATCTTCTTGGGTGATAGTTATTTGATCTTGCTGTAATTTCCAGAATCTTTGCTCTCAGTGCCCGAATTTTTAAAAATCACCAGAACGAGATAAAATATTGATTCCAATTGATGCTGTTCAATAAATAAATTTTCTAGGTCGTCTAATTTTGGTAGAATTTGTTGAGTTCCATAAGTTTGCGTTAGTTACAGATTACTACAGACTGTTCTGTTTTTGACAAATTCTGTTTTGCGTGTGTTGTTTGCTTATTTTGATGAATCTATGGCGAGTAAAATAGTTTATAATCCATAGATAAGTTGGAACATAGTAGATTTAACACCAATATAAATAAAGAATGAGTTCATTACAGTACCTTGAAGTGGTGTTTTGTTTTCTTTCGCTAACGGAGCTCACGAGTTTTCTGTTAAGTTTTGTGTTGTGAAGTTTTCAAGTTTTGGGTAAAGATTCGATGGACTATGGAATAAGGAGTGGCAAGAGCCTAAGCTTGGGGATGCCCAAGGCACCCCCAAGATAATACAAGGACACCAAAAAGTCAGAGCTTGGGGATGCCCCGGAAGGCATCCCCTCTTTCGTCCACTTCCATGGGTAATTTACTTGGAGCTATATTTTTATTCACCACATGATATATGTTTTGCTTGGAGCGTCTTGTATTATTTGTGTCTTTGCTTGTTAGTCTACCACAATCATCCTTGCTGTACACACCTTTTGAGAGAGCCATATATGATTAGGAATTTGTTAGAATACTCTATGTGCTTCACTTATATCATAGTGCTTCACTTATATCTTTTTGAGCGTGATAATTTTTGCTCTAGTGCTTCACTTAGATCTTTTAGAGCACGGTGGTGGATTTGTTTTAAAGAAACTTGATCTCTCATGCTTCACTTAGATTATTTTGAGAGTCGCTAATAGCATGGTAATTTGCTTAAAACTAATATACTTGGTATTCAAGATATGTGAAACTTTCTTTTGAGTGCGTTGAATACTAAGATAAGTTTGATGCTTGACAATTGTTTTGAGATATGGCGGTAATAATATCAAAGTCGTGCTAGTTGAGTAGTTGTGAATTTGAGAAATACTTGTGTTGAAGTTAGCAAGTCCCGTAGCATGCACATATGGTTAAAGTTGTGTAACAAATTTGAAACATGAAGTGTACCTGGCTTGTGCATCCTTATGAGTGGCGGTCGGGGACGACGATGGTCTTTTCCTACCAATCTATCCCCTAGGAGCATGCGTAGTACTTGATTTTGATGACTTCTAAATTTTTGCAATAAGTATATGAGTTCTTTTGACTAATGTTGAGTCCATGGATTATACACACTTTTACCTTTCCGCCATTTGCTAGCCTCTTGATGCAGGTGCATTGCCCTTTCTCACCTTGAGAGTTGGTGCAAACTTCGCCGGTGCATCCAAACCCCGTGATACGATACGCTCTATCACACATAAACCTCCTTATATATTCCTCAAAACAGCCACCATACCTACCTATCATGGCATTTCCATAGCCATTCCAAGATATATTGCCATGCAACTTCCACCATCATCATCGTGACATGCTTTACTTTTGTCATATTGCCATTGCATGATCATGTAGTTGACATCGTATTTGTGGCAAAGCCACCATGCATTATTTTTCATACATGTCACTCTTGATTCATTGCACCATCCTAACACATCACGGAGGCATTCATATAGAGTCATATCATGTTCTAGTATCGAATTGTAATCCTTATGTTGTAATCAATAGAAGTGTGATGATCATCATTATTAGAGCATTTCCCAATGAAAAAAAAGAGAAAGGCCAAAAAAAAGAAAGGCCCAAAAAAAGAAAATAAATAAAAAAGGGCAATGCTACTATCTCTTTTTCCACACTTGTGCTTCAAAGTAGCACCTTGTTCTTCATATAGTGAGTCTTTTAAGTTGTCTTGTCCATACTAGTGGGAATTTTTCATTATAGAACTTGGCTTGTATATTCCTACGATGGGCTTCCTCAAATGCCCTAGGTCTTCATGAGCAAGCAAGTTGGATGCACACCCACTAGTTTTCTTTTGTTGAGCATTCATAGATCTAGTGCATCCGTTGCATGGCAATCCCTACTCCTTGCATTAACATGAATCGATGGGCATCTCCATAGCTCATTGATTAGCCTCGTTGATGTGAGACTTTCTCCTTTTTTGTCTTCTCCACACAATCCCCATCATCATATTCTATTCCACCCATAGTGCTATATCCATGGCTCACGCTCATGTATTGCGTGAAGGTTGAAAATGTTTGAGATTATTAAAGTATGAAACAATTGCTTGGCTTGTCATCGGGGGTATAGAAGTTGGGAACATCTTTGTGTGACAAAAATGAAGCATAGCCTAACTATATGCTTTTGTAGGGATGAACTTTCTTTTGCCATGTTGTTTTGAGAAGACATGATTGCTTTGATTAGTATGCTTGAAGTACTATTATTTTTATGTCAATATGAACTTTTGTCTTGAATCTTTCGGATCTGAATATTCATATCACAAGTAAGAAGAATTACATTGAAATTATGCCAAGTAGCACTCCGCACCAAAAATTATCTTTTTTATCATTTACCTACTCGAGGATGAGCAGGAATTAAGCTTGGGGATGATTGATACGTCTCCAACGTATCTATAATTTTTGATTGCTCCATGCTACTTTATCTACTGTTTTAGGCAATATTGGGATTTATTATCCACTTTTATATTATTTTTCGGACTAACCTATTAACCGGAGGCCCAGCCAGATTTCTTTGTTTTATGCCTATTTCATTATTTTAGGAAAAGGAATATCGACGGAGTCAAAACGGAACGAAATCAATCGAGAAGTTATTTTTGGAAGGAAACCCACCTGATGGACTTGGACCCCACGTCGAGAAGATATGGGAGGTGCTCACGAGGGTGGGGGGCGCGCCTCTCCTGGCGCGCCGCCTCGTGGGCCCCCTGTAGCTCCACCGACGCCTCCCCGCACTCCATATATACCCTACGTGCCTAAAACTTCTAGAACATAGATTAGATCGGGAGTTCACGCCATGAGCCTCCGTAACCACCAAAAACCAATCAGACCCCTTTCCTAGACTTCGCCAGAGGGGGATCCATCACCGAGGCCATCTTCATCATCCCGACGCTCTCCATGACGAGGAGGGAGTAGTTCACCCTCGGGGCTGAGGGTATGTACCAAGAGCTATGTGTTTGATCTCTCTCTCTCTCTCGTGTTCTCTCTCGTGTTCCAATCTATGGCACGATCTTGATGTATCCAGAGCTTTGCTATTGTATTTGGATCTTATGATGTTTCTCACACTCTAGTCTCTTGTGATGAATTGAGTTTCCCCTTTGAAGTTATCTTATCGGATTGAGTCTTTTATGAGAACACTTGATGTATGTCTTGGTGATCAACTTGCGGGTTTCGTGACATTGGGAACCTATGCATAGGGGTTGGCACACGTTCTTGATTCTCCGGTAGAAACTTTGGGGCACTCTTTGAAGTACTTTTATGTTGGTTGGATGAATCTGAGATTTTGTGATGCATATCGTATAATCATGCCCACGGATACTTGAGGTGACAATGGAGTATCTAGGTGACATTAGGGTTTTGGTTGATTTGTATCTTAAGGTGTTATTCTAGTACGAACTCTTTTATAGATCGATCCGAAAGAATAGCTTTGTGGTGGTTTCGTACCCGACCATAATCTCTACGTTTGTTCTCCGCTATTAGTGGCTTCGGAGTGACCCTTTGTTGCATGTTGAGGGATTGTTATATGATCTATCTATGTTATTATTGTTGAGAGAACTTGCACTAGTGAAAGTATGAACCCTAGGCCTTGTTTCCTATCATTGCAATACCATTTACACTCACTTTTACCGTTCGTTACCTTGCTGTTTTTATATTTTCAGATTACAAAAACCTATATCTACTATCTATTTTGCACTTGTATCACCATCTCTTTGCCGAACTAGTGCACCTATACAATTTACCATTGTATTGGGTGTGTTGGGGACACAAGAGACTTTTTTGTTATTTGGTTGCAGGGTTGTTTGGGAGAGACCATCTTCCTCCTACGCCTCTCGCGGATTGATAAACCTTAGGTCATCCACTGGAGGGAAATTTGCTACTGTCCTACAAACCTGTGCACTTGTAGGCCCAACAACGTCTACAAGAAGAAGGTTGTGTAGTAGACATCACCGCCCTACCGTACGTACCCTCCAACATTGGCCAGTCCCTCCCTCTATTCCCCCACACGTCCTGTTATTCTCCCGGCGTCAGCCCCGCACGCACGCCCGAACGATCAACCCTCGTACTCCTCCGCTGCGACTGGACGGCGCATCTTCAACGGCTCTGTTCGTTCTGTCCGAGGCCTCGCCGTCGTCCTCCGCCTTGCGGCCTTGGTTCGCTCGCTGTGCGCGGTGCGCCGCCCTCTTGCGTTGTCAACGTCGTCAACAATCGAGAGGAACAAGGAGATGACTGTACATGGAGAGGATGATAGTAGGGACCCACCAGCGTCATGGCAGTACGCAAGCAAGTGCCTCTATAGTACAAGCCCAAAAATATGGTTCCTCCTAATGGTTGGACATCTGGGGCTCACGCCATTGTCAACTTAGTCAATAAACGAGAGAATTACACTACGAGCGGCTGACACCAGGGACCCAGCAAGTCGCGCAGTTTTTTTGAGGAACAAGCAGTTGTTATTTATACTAGTTTTAGCGACGGATCAGGGTAACAACGGGGCTGTGGCCCGTCTAGCCAGGGTTTTATTTATGTTTACCACATCATGAGCCCAGTTGTGTTTTTTTCTTGCTGAAAATGGCTAGCCCAGTTATATTTTTTTAAAGAAATACCCAAACAAGGCCTACTTGCTTTATCGTCCCTGCTGGGCTGCAAATCTTTCAAGACGAGGAGAGTTTCATTCGGTTTGCCCAGAAATGGGCTGTACATTTTTAAAAGACATCAAACCGGGAATTACTTTCAATTTTTTTTCATTACAAGATCTTAAATTCCATTGATTTTTATGCGTGGACAATTATTTGGATTTTATATTTATATAAATTATTTTTCAAAATAGTTTGAATGTGAATCAATATTTCTGGATTAAAAACAGTTGACCGCTTTTGAAATATGCAAAATTTCGTATACTTTTTAACCGTGGCCACAATATGGGGTGTACTGCTAACAAAAGGAAGATGGGCTCCAAAAAAATTCTTAAGAATTAGCAAATGGGATGTACATTATTAGAAATAATGGCAGATGGGCTGTATGCTATTTTCCACAGATTTGAGGCTGACTTGTGCGCCTACTACAGGTTGACGCGTATGCTTTCATAAAGAAAGGGTTGGCCTTTTGCATAGCGCCCTATCAACTTAGTCAACACACGAGAGCGTTGGATCGTTGGATGTCCATCCAACGATTGTCGTCTTCTTCAATCTCTGCTCTTCATGCTCCAACCCGCTCAAACAAGCATCGGTAGGACTGCCTGCTCCCTCCTCCAGCTGGGCTATCTTTGCTGCCAAGAGCCTCACGGCCCCATCGTACTCCCATCGCTGGCCTAGCCATCCCTCTACTCACCCACACATGTTGTTATTCTCCGGCGACCGCAGACGAACTAGTAAACCCTCGTACTCCTCCGCATGGGAAACAACTGCCGAGTATTCCCTGGCTCCGTGTCGTTCCCTTCCTAGGCTTCGCCGTCGTCCACCACCCTGGTGCTCTCGGCGCGGCCTGGTCAACGTGGTCAATGAACGACATCCATCGGAAGTGGACTGTATGTGGAGAGGTTGACAGCTGGGTACATGGCCGCACGCAAGGAAATGCCTCCTTATTACGCGCAAAATAATGATTCCTCCACCTGACAGCTAGGACCCACAGGAAGGGCCTCTGTATTTCGCGAAAAAACGTTCCCCCCGCTGACAGGTCGGACCCACCAGCTATATCTTCGCACGCAAGGAAGTGCCTCCTTATTATGCCCAAAAAATGAATACCCCCTGCTAGCTGGGACCCACCATATTGTTGGGCTGACTTGTGGGCCTACTAAGTTGACAGGGATGGAGGGCTTTGTCAACTTAGTCAATACTCCAGTGACCGTATGATGTCCATCCAACGGCCATAGTGCTTCTTCAACCTCTCGTCTTCTTGCTCCAGCGGCCCAAAGCAGCGCCGGTCGTGCCACCTGCTCCTGCCTCCCATGGCCAGCTGTGCTACCGCGGAGGCCTCACCGCCCCCATACTACTCCCACCACTGGCCAAACCATCCCTCCACTCACCCACACCCCCTGTTATTCTGCGGCGACGGCAGCCTCACACCGCAGCCGAACCAGTGAACGCTTGTACTCCTCTGCGCGTGGGCATCCACTGCCGCGTCTTGCCCGGCTCCATGTCGTCCCCTTCCTAGGCCTCGCCGTCGTCCACCGCCGTGGTGCTCTCGGCGCGACGTGGTCAATGTGGTCAACGACCGACTTCCATCGGAAGAGTACTGTACGTGGAGAGGCTAACATGGGTCCACGACCCGCAAGGAAGTGCCTCCTTATTACGCGGAAAATAATTATTCCTCCACGGCAATGGGGACCCACCGGACGGGCCACCAGTATTTTTTGAAAAAATCGTTTCCCCGATCTTTGGAACCCACCGGACGGGCCACCGTGATTTCGCGAAAAAAGTTCCCCATTGTCACCGGGACCCACCGGAAGTGCCTCCTTATTACGCACAAAAATGAATACTCCCGGTTAGCTGGGACCCACCTTGGTGGGAGGCTGACTTGTGGGCCTACTCGATTGACGGGACGAAGGGCTTTGTCAACTTAGTCAATATGAACGATTCTAGCTCCGGTGGACCGTCTGATGTCCATCTAACGGTCGTAGTGCTTGTTCAACCTCTGGTCTTCTTGCTCCAGCCGCCCAAAGCAGCGCCGGTCGTGCCGCATGCTCCTGCCTCCCGTGGCCGGCTGTGCTGGCGTAGAGGCCTCACCGCCCCTACTATTCCCACCGCTGGCCAGGCCCTGCGGCGACGGCAGCCTCACACCGCAGCTGAACCAGTGAGCCCTCGTACTCCTCTCCGCGCGGGCTTCCACTGCCGCATCTTCCCCGGCTCTGCGTCGTCCCCTTCCTAGGCCTCGCCATCGTCCACCGCCGTGGTGTTCTCCATGCGGCGTGGTCAACGTGGTCAAGGAACGACTTCCATCGGAAGAGTACTGTACGTGGAGAGGCTGACAGCTGGGTCCACGGCCACAACCCAGTTTTTTTGTGATTTGCCAAGTAAGTCGCTTTGTCGGGCCTGTTGGGCTGCAAATCTTTCAAGACGAGGAGAGCTTTCATTCGGCTGGCCGAGAAAATGGCCCATCAGTAATGAGAAATGGGATGTACATTTTTAAAACACATCAAACCGGCAATAGTTTCAAATATCTTTTTTTTCATTTCAAGATTTTAAATTACACTAATTTTTATGCGTGGAGAATATGTTGGATTATATATTGATATACATTTATTTTTAAAATCAGTTTGAATGTGAGTCGAAATTTCGGGATTAAAAACAGTTCGGACCGCACCGAAAAATGCAAAATTTCATATAATTTTTTAACCGTGGCCACAATATGGGTTGTAATGCTAACAAAAAGAATATGGGCTCCAAAAAAACCTTAAGAATTAGCAAATGGGCTGTAAATTATTAGAAATAATGGTAGATGGGCTATATGCTATTCTCCACAGATTTGAGGCTTTCCTAAAAAGGTTGGCCTTTACAAGCACTTGTTGTTGGATGTCCATCCAACGGCCGTCGTGCTTCTTCAATCTCTGCTCTTCCTGCTCCAGCCGCTCAAACAAGCGCCGGCGGGACTGCCTGCTCCCTCCTCCCCGCGGCCGGCTGTGCTGCCATGCAGGCCTCACCGCCCCACCGTACTCCCATCGCTGGCCTAGCCATCCCTCTACTCACCCACACCTGCTGTTATTCTCCGGCGACGGCAGACGAACCAGTAAACCCTTGTACAGTCGTACTCCCCTCCGCGTGGGAAACAACTGTCGAGTCTTCCCTGCCTCCGTGTCGTTCCCTTCCTAGGCCTCGCCGTCGTCCACCGCCGTGGTGCTGTCGACGAGGCGTGGTCAATGTGGTCAATGACCGACTTCCATCGGAAGAGTATCAGGCGTGGAGACGCCGACAAGGTCCACGGCCGCAACAAGGAAGTGCCTCCTTATTACGCGCAAAATAATTATTCCTCCACGGACAATGGGACCCACCGGACGGGCCACCGTATTTCGTGAAAAAAATGTTTCCCCCTGACTGCTGGGACCCACCAGCTACACCTTCGCACTCAAGGAAGTGCGTCCGGGCAAAAAAAAACGATTCGCCCCCTGACTGCTGGGACCCACTAGCTACATCTTCGCACGCAAGGAAGTGTCTGACAGTTGGGACCCACCTGGTCGAAGCGTACGTAGCGTTGTCATTCTGGTCGCGAACGTGTACGTACATACTGGTCGATGTAGAGGCGCGCACGTGTCGTAGTAGAGGCGCTCACGTGTCGTAGTAGAGGCGCGCACGTAGCATGTACACGCACGCATACGCCGTGGTGCCGAAGAAAATCTGCCACGCGTGTGTACATACGGTGGGGTCTCGAACGCCTACTCGCGCATACGTCTGGCCGTGGCTCGTGTACATGGCTGGGTCGAACGGAGAAACAACATCGCTGCCGTGTTCATGGGGAGGCAACAGAATCGCCGTGTTCATGGGGAGGCAACGGAATGCGTCGTGTTCATCGGGAGGCAACGAACGCGTGGGAGCCAACCCGGCTGGGTCGGAACGGAATGCGTGTTCATGTTCATCGGGAGGGCTTGGGCCAACAGGCGATGGAAATGAGGCTTGGCGCTGGCGGAGGAAACTGACCTCCTATGTTGGAACGAGGTCCCGTTGATCGGGAGGGTGCAGCGTCTGCAAAAGCGGAGGAAACGGTCCTCCCACGGTCGAAACGGGGTCCCTTGATCGGGAGGGTGTGGCGATCGCAAAACGGATTTAAACGGGCCTCCCTACGGTCACGGGGTCCTGTTGATCGGGAGGAGTGTGGCGTGCCGCAAAAGCGGACGAAAGCGGACTTGTGTTGGAGCGCCACGGTCGAAACGGGGGTCCTGTTCATCGGGAGGGGTGTGGCATACCGCAAAACGGGACTCCACGGGATACTGTTTATCTCCACCGTCGACCTCCTCCAGCCTCCACGGGCTACCATCGACCTCCTCCAGGCTCCACAGGCTACCGTCGACCTCCTCCAGCCTCCACCGCGCGCTACTCCACCGGCTACTGTTCAACCACCCCTCCATCGTCTACTGTTCATCCAGCCCTCCACACTACGGGGTCCTGTTTAACCACCCCTCCACGGGCACTGAGGGAGTCCTGGACTAGGGGGTGTCCGGATAGCCGAACTATCATCGTTGGCCGGACTCCTGGACTATGAAGATACAAGATTGAAGACTTCTTCCCGTGTCCGGATAGGACTTTCCTTGGCGTGGAAGGCAAGCTTGGCGATACGGATATGTAGATCTCCTACCATTGTAACCGACTCTATGTAACCCTAACCCTATTCGATGTCTATATAAACCGAAGGGTTTTAGTCCATAGGACGAACAACAATCATACCATAGGCTAGCTTCTAGGGTTTAGCCTCTCTGATCTCGTGGTAGATCTACTCTTGTACTACCCATATCATCAATATTAATCAAGCAGGAGTAGGGTATTACCTCCATCGAGAAGGTCCGAACCTGGGTAAAAACATCGTGTCCCTTGTCTCTTGTTACCATCCGCCTAGACGCACAGTTCGGGACCCCCTACCCGAGATCCGCCGGTTTTGACACCGACATTGGTGCTTTCATTGGGAGTTCCTCTGTGTCGTCATCTATAGGCTTGATGGCTCCTTCAATCATCAACAAATACGCGGTCCAGGGTGAGACTTTTCTCCCCGGACAGATCTTCGTATTCGGCGGCTTTGCACTATGGGCCAATTCGCTAGGCCATCTGGAGCAGATTGAAAGCCACGCCCCTGGCCATCAGGTCAGATTTGGAAGCTTGAACTATACGACCGACGTCCGCGGAGACTTGATCTTCGACGGATTCGAGCCGCAACGAAAGCGCCGCCTTTGTCTCGACGGGTATGATCTAGCTCTGCCGCCGAACAGTGCCCTGGAGGCCGCATCAGTGTCCGCTCCGACCATTAATTCGGAGCCAATTTCGTTGATCGAGGACGGTTGGATGGACACCACCTTGGGGGCTGAGATCTCTACGGCGATCGAGCCGAACACCATCCCTGTCCTTTGCGAAGCTCATGACTCCCAGGTCCCGGACTCCTCTCCGGACTCCGAACCTCCCGCGCCCCTACCAGTCGAATCCGACTGGGCGCCGGTTATGGAGTTTACCGCCGCAGACATCTTTCAACACTCGCCCTTTGGCGATATCCTGAACTCATTAAAATCTCTCTCTTTGTCGGGACAGCCCTGGCCGAACTATGGTCAGGAAGGCTGGGATTCGGACGACGAAGAAATTCAACGCCCACCCACCACCCACTTTGTAGCCACTGTCGACAACTTAACCGACATGCTCGACTTTGACTCCGAAGACATCGACGGTATGGACGACGACGCCGGAGGTAACCAAGAACCAGCGCCCACAGGGCACTGGAAAGCCACCTCAACCTATGATGTATATATGGTGGACACACCTAAGGGAAGCGATAACGAGGAACAACGGGACGCTGCGAAAGATAATTCCCTCGGAAAGCGGTCAAAACGGCGGCGTAAACGCCGCTCAAAACCCCACCTCGACAAAGACAGCGCCCACACAGACCCAGCCATAGAGCAGGGTGAGCCGGCCGACGACGAACATGCCATTGAGCAACCATCCGAACAGGCTAACTTGGACAAACAACCCGTCCCCGGCAAAGACAACAGTCAGGACGATCTCACGCCAGACACATCACTGGAGCAGAACCTCCACAAAGAGCTCGTCGCCACTGCACGTAGCCTGAGAAAACAGAAACGGAAGCTCAGAACAGCAGAAGATGCCCTCCGAATAAGATGGAGTAAAGTGCTCAATACCGCAGACAAATATGGCGACAGCCGCCAACCAAAGAGCTACCCAAAGCGCAAACTACTGCCAGAATTCGACGAGGAGGCTGTAGAGCCCCCACGCTCAAAGAACAAAGAGGCCGCCCGGTCGGATAGACGACCGCATGGCAAACATAGAGCGGCAAGCGGCGCCGCACACAAGCCGACACGCGATCTACATAAGGATTCGCAAAAGGACGGCCCAGTCAGATCTATCTACGGGCCAAGGAAACAAGCTCTAGCGAGCCATACAACACATCAAGTATCCGAACATCACGACACACCCAAATATAGGGGCGCCGCGCACCCCCTATGTTTCACCGATGAGGTGCTGGATCATGAATTTCCAGCGGGATTCAAGCCTGTAAACATAGAGGCATACGACGGAACGACAGACCCTGGAGTCTGGATTGAGGATTATATCCTCCACATACACATGGCCAGAGGAGATGATCTCCACGCCATAAAGTACCTACCCCTCAAGCTCAAAGGGCTAGCCCGGCATTGGCTCATAAGCCTCCCCGAAAACACTATTGGTAGTTGGGAAGAGCTTGAGGATGCTTTTCGAGCCAATTTCCAGGGAACATATGTCCGACCTCCGGAAGTAGACGATTTAAGTCACATAACCCAACAGCCCGGAGGGTCAGCCCAAAAATTCTGGAATAGGTTCCTCACCAAAAAGAACCAAATAGTCGACTGTCCGGACGCCGAGGCCTTAGCAGCTTTCAAACACAACGTCCGAGACGAATGGCTCGCCAGACACCTTGGCCAGGAAAAGCCAAGAACAATGGCCGCATTGACAAGCCTCATGACCCGCTTTTGCGCGGGACAGGATAGCTGGCTAGCAAGATGCAGTACCAGCGACCCAAGTACATCCGAAGTCAGAGATGGGAATGGGAAACCACGAAGCAGCAAGGACCAGCGCCGGATTAAGGGGAACAGTCCAAAGAGCACGGCAGTCAACGCCGGATTCAAAAGCTCATGGCAGAACAACAAAATACTGCCCCTTAAAGATAATAACGACGAGCTATCCAACTTAAACAAAATCCTGGACAGGACATGCCAAATCCATAGTACTCCCGGGAAGCCTGCAAACCACACCCACAGAGATTGTTGGGTCTTCAAGCAGTCCGGCAGACTCAACGCCGAACACAAGGGGCTCGACACACCAAGTGAGGATGATGACAAGCACCACAAGCAGAGCACCGGAAAACAAAAGAATTTCCCACAAGAGGTCAAAACAGTAAACTTACTGCAAGTAACAAAAGGGGCGGCGCCCATCGAACTACGCGCCGCATAGTCTACCCCAGCAGAGTCCCAACACTGGTTGTCAAAACCAATCACCCTCGACCGCCAGGACTACTCCGAAAGTATTCGGAACACAGGATGGACTGCTTTGATATTAGATCTTATAATCGACGGACTCCAATTTACACAACTCCTAATGGACGGCGGCAGTGATTTAAACCTGCTATATCAGGACACAATCCGCAGTATGGGGATAGACCCAAACAAAATTAGCCATAGCAACACTTCCTTTCAAGGAATAATGCCAGGCACGTATGCCCATTGTACGGGCTCCCTAACGTTGGAAGTTATGTTCGGTTCACCCGACAACTTCCGTCGCGAAAAGTTAGTCTTCCACATCGCCCCATTTGAAAGTAGCCATCAAGCACTACTGGGACGCGACGCTTTCGCCCGCTTTAACGCAATACCGCATTACGCATCTCTTACACTTAAAATGCCCGGTCCACGAGGCATCATTTCATTAAGGGGAAACTGCGAGTGTCCCTCGAGTATGAAAAAATGTGAGACCGCCTTAACGGCCTCACACTAATACGGCTTTGCTGGTCAAAGCATCTAAAGCAGGCCGTTCAGGCCCCGGACACGGTTAGGCGAGTCCGGCATAAATAAACAAGGGGCTTACTAGCCGCGTACCACCTTACCAGGGGCTCCACGCATGTACAACAAGAGACAATAAAGCTCAATTTTATTCACTTTTTGAATCGTACTCTGTTTATTTTCAATTACATTTACGTACGATCTTTTTCAACTAAGTTCCTCTCTTTTACAGATGAACGCCGTGCTATACCCGTCCCGGATACGGCACAACGGAGACACAGGCACATATGTGCAGCTGGGACCCGTTGCAAGGATTCTTTTCAGATTAAGACCCTGCGTAAACCTTTTTTTACTGTCTCTTGTTGTTACTCATCCCCCAGTCTCTTATTATAACCGAGGAGGAGGTCTGGCGTTTTGGCATCGGCAGCGTCGAATTTTGCATGTACTGGACACGGGGGCTTGTTACCAAGGGCATTGTTCGGCCCGCTTTATAAAAGACCGAATACCTTAGGGAGTGTTCGGCGTCTCGAGTTAGGCCTTATATGCATCAGCTCCGAATCATGTCTTTGGTCAAATGTTGGGTTTGCCCGGCTCATGTGTTTTGCTGCCTTACGTTCCGTTCTATCGGCTAACGCGGCACCAGGAGAACTACTGCGATTGTGCCCCGGTTCGGCCAGGCGAGCACCTCAGTAGAGAAAGCCGAAAACTGACTGTCATGATATAGCGAGAGACTAGTCAACCACTCGATTACTCACCGGAATGTTTAGAATTCCTCCGCATTAACCAAGAACCGTTTCCCGGTCAGGCACCTATGCACCCCGAATTCGGAAGAGTGTAGTGACCCCAGGGGCTATATAGTAGCCCCACCATCGAACTCCTATGGCTAAGTCAAAGTGATAAAGCATTATAGTCCGGTTGCCTCGTTTGCGATGCTACCACCTCCTTTATAGGACCAAGACGTTGGATTAAGTGTGAAAACACGCCTTCTTTGCAAACACCCCCGCACTATGTGCGTGGGGGCTGAAGCCGAAGAGTGCCATCTTTCAGGTCATATACACATATACATCAACGGCCGCACAGGAGGTAGTTTGCTACTTGAACGCACAAGTATAAAAAGCTATTATATTATAATTGAAACGTTGTTTCACAAATTATACATGTCATTCAAACATAACATCCTTCGAGCACTGCGTCTCTATTAAACGAGCGCCCGGAAGAACTTCCTCAAAATAACGCTCGACTGGTACTCGGCTTCCGTCCGAATCCGGGGATGCAATGTTGATGGCCTTCATCTCTGCCCAGTATGTCTTGACACGTGCAAGAGCCATCCGCGCACCCTCGATGCACGCCGACCGCTTCATTGCGCCGATACGCGGCACCGCACCAAGGAACTGCTGCACTAAGCTAAAACAACTCTTCGGCTGAGGTTCCCCCGGCCACAAATGAGTCACGACATGCTTCATGGCAAGTCCGGACAATCGATTCAGTTCAGCCCATTCGGCCAACCGATCGGTTAATGGAAGAGGACGCTACGGACTATGGAATTGCGACCAAAATAGCTCCTCCCTTCCATGCCCCTTCTGGCCTCGGAAGTGCTCGATCGCGTCCGCGGCACTCGCCGCTAAGTCCAGATAAGCATCCTCCGAACTCCACAGCCGGTCCAACTGAGCATACTTCGGATCCGTGAACTTCCTCCGCAGCAGAAAAGGCTTATCAGCTGCAATATCCCCAGCCTGACGCATCTCCTCCTTTGCAGCTCTCATTGCGGAGCAGGCATCCTTGGCTTCGGCGGTGGCCTTTTTCAGGTCCTCTTGCTCCGCTTCACGTTCCTTTTCAAGAACCCCGTAGCGGTCGCTGACATTCTTCAATTTTAAGGCCATATCGGCCATCTCCTCTTTGCTTCGGCAGTGAGCAGCCCGTTCTGCTTTTAACTCTTCGGCCGTCCTTAAAGCGGCCGCATTACTATTTCGGGCTTGCTCTTTAGCTCGGGCGAGTTCCGCCCGCAGCTTCTTCACAGCAGCGGCACCATATGCATCAAAGCATACAAGTAGTAAGGCATGGGCGTTAAGCTCCCTTACCAGGTGTCCGCGGAGGAGTCGCATACCTTGTGACTCGTCAAACCGCTTATTGACAAGCGCGATGTCCGCATCCGCCTCGTCAAGTTGCCGCTTTAGTTCGGCAAATTCATCAGTCCGGCTGGCCACCGGACGCCCCGCCACCTACATAGGAACGGCGACATGTTATAACTGAGATTATGATCCTCGGCACACCATCAATTTTGATAACATACCGAGTCTCAGGGGCTACTATCTATACAGGGCGCATTCTATATGCATAAACTGTTAGAAGGTACACCATTTTTGCGTACCTCAAACCCCGTCAGCAAACTTCTGACGGCTTCATGCAATCCGCTCTCAGCGGATGCAATCCTTTCAATCACCGTACCCATTAGCGCACGGTGATCTTCTGAGATAGACGCTCGCCCGAGCAGATCCTTCAGCTCCTCCGACCGCACGCCAGTTGGCGCCGGGCCTTCCGGCCCCGCCGGACTCGGGGAAACCCTCCGCGACGACACCTCAGGGTCGTCCGCCTCGCATGAAGGCGCGATAGGTGGAGGCGTTTCGCTCTCCATCATCTCCGGACGAAGATCCCCCGAAGACGAGCTCTGCTGAGAAGGGCTGAGATCCGACCTACAAGGTACAATTTCGGTTATCTTCAGAAATAAATACAGGGATGTCCTTTATTCACAAGACCCCTTCTTTTTACTTACGGCTCGCTGGAGGGCCGATCCCCTTCTGGAAATAGTGCGGCTGGGGTACTTCCCAGCGCCGGACTCTCTGGCGAATCTTTCCCCGCTTGGAGGCCTTGGCCTCCGGGTCTGCAGTAGCGGCCCTCTTCTCCCCTGGAAGGGTAGGGTTCTTGATCCCTCCTTCCTTGAAAGCCTCCTTCGCGGAGGCAGTTGCTTCCCTGCTCCCCCCTTCGCCTTCTTTAAAAGGCACGGCCTTCAACATCTTGGTCAGCACGGGATCCGGCGCGGTCTCTGGGAGGGGAGCAGGACACCTTATCAACTTTGCCTTCGCTATCCACTCCTGTTCAAGAAACATCTCCTTTAAGGGCAAGTTTACGATAAACGAACGGATGGCCTGTCCGGGTACAGGACTACTTACTTGAGTATCTGGGCGATTGCAGCTTAGTCCTGCGTCCTCAGTCAAGTCCGGACACTTCTCTTGTGATCCGAAGAACAATTTATACATCTCCACGGGCGTCACACCCATAAAATGTTGGAGAGCTCGTGGTCCCTCCAGATTGAACTCCCACAGACGGAGGGGGCGAGTTTGCAGGGCAAAAGGCGTCGAATCAGCATGACCTGTGCCACTACGATCAGATTGACCTCTCTTTCTTGGAGGTCTCGAATACGGCCCTGCAACAGAGGAACGTCCTTGGACAGCCCCCAGTCGAGCCCCCGGTTGACCCATGACGCCAGCCGCTGTGGTGGACCTGAGCGGAAGGCGGGTGGCGCCACCCATTTGGTGCCCCTGGGAGCGGTGATATAAAACCATTCCCGTTGCCACAAACCAAGCTCCTCCCGAAAAGAGCCATCGGGCCACGGAGCATCAACGCACTTGCTTATAATAGCCCCTCCGCACTCTGCCTGTTGCCCCTCGATCATCTTCGGCTCCACTTTGAAGGTCTTGAGCCACAATCCGAAGTGAGGGGTAATGCGGAGGAAGTCTTTGCATACAACAATGAATGATGGGATGTGGAGGATGGACTCCGGATTCAAGTCATGGAATTCCAGCCCATAGTAAAACATGAGCCCCCGCACAAAGGGATCCTTCGGGAAGCCTAAACCCCTAAGGAACTGAGACACGAACACCACACTCTCGCCGGGCTCGGGAGTGGGAATGACCTGCCCTGGGGCGGGAAGCCTGTGCGAAATCTCGCCGGTTAGATACCTGGCGTCTCGCAGCTTTAGCACGTCTTCTTCCGTGACGGAGGAAGGCATCCACCGGCCGTGCTGGCCAGAGCCGGACATCGTCGAAGGTCCGAAGCGCCTAAAAACTGAAGCCTGGGGTGATGGAACTCGAGGCGAGAGGCGGATTCAATTGAGATTGGAAAAAAGAAGAGGGCCTTGGTTTCGTTATAAAGAGGTTGAATACCAAGAGCCCTCCCCGTGGTCGATTGGGACTCGCCTTCGATAGAGGAGGTGTGCCAACGGGCGCGGTGGGGTTACCCACGACCGTATTGATGAGAATCCCGTAATAAGGGGGCACGATCTACGCTTTGATAAGACGTGCCAAGGAAACCGCCTCGCTAAACACGCTGAGGTGGGACAGTAAAAAATGATTTGAATAAAGGCCTGGCCATGGTGTGATGTCACGCAGCGGAATACGTCAGCAGATCTGTGCGAGAATTATTCTCTCTACGGTTATATGTGGAACTTGTTTTGCAGAGCCGGACACTATCCTGGTGTTCAAAACCTTCTATGAAGTATTCGGAGGGGGAACCCGCCTTGCAATGCCGAAGACAATATGCGCGCCGGACTCGTCGTCATTGAAGCCTGGTTCAGGGGCTACTGAGGGAGTCCTGGACTAGGGGGTATCCGGATAGCCGAACTATCATCGTTGGCCGGACTCCTGGACTATGAAGATACAAGATTGAAGACTTCGTCCCGTGTCCGGATAGGACTTTCCTTAGCGTGGAAGGCAAGCTTGGTGATACGGATATGTAGATCTCCTACCATTGTAACCGACTACGTAACCCTAACCCTATTCGGTGTCTATATAAACCGAAGGGTTTTAGTCCATAGGACGAGCAACAATCATACCATAGGCTAGCTTCTAGGGTTTAGCCTCTCTGATCTCGTGGTAGATCTACTCTTGTACGACCCATATCATCAATATTAATCAAGCAGGAGTAGGGTATTACCTCCATCGAGAGGGCCCGAACCTGGGTAAAAACATCGTGTCCCTTGTCTCCTGTTACCATCCGCCTAGACGCACAGTTCGGGACCCCCTACCCGAGATCCGCCGGTTTTGACACCGACAGGCACCCCTCCACCATCTACTATTCATCCAGCCCTCCACCACACCACGGAGTCCTGTTCATCCAGAGGCAACGCCACCGCTCACTGTTCATCCAGACCCCCCCGCAACGCTCACTGTTCATCCCAGAGGCAGCATCGACCGACTTCAATTAGCAGCAGTAGCGAAGGAATTGCTCGATCGGGTTCAGTTAACAACCATCGATCGATCGCTCGGGTTCAGTAATGTGTAGCCTGCAGTGCAATTGCTCGGGTTTAGTTAGAGCCCAAAGCCTCGCTCTGGTTCAGTTAGAGCCAACGCCTCGCTCGGGTTCAGTTAGAGCCAACGCCTCGCACACACGCGCGTACATGTACGAGAGAAACACACATCGCTCGGCCCCCGACCTCCCACCGTAACCGGGAACTCCTCGAAATTTTCCTCCCCCTCGCTTCTACCACGGTTTTTTCCGTCATGGACGGCCCAAAGAATGTCATGCAGCTGCGTCTCTGGCCCGCCCAGGACGAAAAGCCCATTTTCTGTCATGATTTTTGTCATAGAAGTAGGAGCCCACCACATCTATGATGATACCAGGTTTTGTCACAATTATCGTCATAGAAGTGTCATATGTATGACAGAATTTTTTTTCGTTCGGCCCAAAATGTCACGGATGTGTCTTTTTTTTGTAGTGTTCCTTTTAGCTTTAGTGGGAGGTATTTAATGGCGTGGAGGTCGTCTCCACGGGCCATATGGATGTGGAGGATAAAATCCTCTATCCATAATGCGGGATCGGTTGTTCCGTCATATGATTAAATATTGACGGGTTTGAATCCTTTGGGGAATTCATCATCCATTACTTCATCACTGAAGCAAAGAGGGTGTGCGGCGCCTCTGTGTTGGGCCACACTACTATGTAACTCCAAAGGAGTCCGTTTGCGGTTTTCGGCTTGGGCGTGGCTAGGTTTGTCACGTCCGAATAGGTAGTCATCTCGTGTATCCAGACATGCCCTCGCGATCCGTAGATCGATCTTGTGTGTCCTGCTCTGCTATTCAAGTCCCGTCAAAGGTCGTCTGTACAACCATGAGCTGTGTTATTCTTGCCTTTACAGCGAGGTGGGGCGGCTTGGTGTTCGGCTTGAGTTGCCTCTTTATCTGGACAGAGTTGCCGACGGCCTGCCGTATTGTGTGATGATGGTATGGGCTCCAACGCCTCGTCATCGAACTGAGGTAGCAATCTATGCTTCGGGTAGGTTTTGGCTGGGCCAGTAAGGCCGTATTCTTCGGCGGCCAGGACTTCTATCCATCTATCATCGAGTAGGTCTTGGTCAGCTTGAAGCTGCTGCTTCTTTTTCAGGCTCCTTGCAGTGGTTATTAGCCTACGCTTGAAGCATTCCTGCTCGAGGGGTTCTTCGGTTACGATGAAGTCTTCGTCACCGAGGCTTACCTCATCTTCAGAGAGCGGAAGGTAGTTGTCGTCCTCCGAATTGTCGCTGGGCAGGGCCTGTTCATTGGGGCTGGCTTGCCCGTTTTCTTGTTCCTCCTATTTGGATCTTACTCCAACAGGGTCTTCATTATTTTCGGCGTCGTCCGGAGTACTATTTTCTCCGATGCCAGTGTTGCCGCAATGTGACTTAGAGCGGTGTTTAGGGCGTTGGTGCTTAGACTGTGTCTCAGGAGGTGTATTCTCGACTAGATCTTCTTTGTCATCATCGCTAGCTTTGTCTGTTGTATCGACCATGTACACATCGTACGAAGAGGTGGCCGTCCCACGTCCCGTGAGTGGCGGGTCTTGGCCTTGCTCCTTGTCAGCATCGTCGTCTATACTGTCGATGTCTTCGGAGCCATAATTAAGCATATCGGCTGAATCCTCGACAGTGGCTATGAAGTGGGTGGCGGGTGGGAGGCGAATTTGTCCATTGTCAGCCTCTAGCTCGAACCGGACATAGTTCGGCTGTGAGTCCCCCGCCAAGGACAAACTTTTTAATGAATTTAGAACGTCGCCTAAGGGTGAGTGTTGAAAGATGTCTGCAGCGCTAAACTCGAAGATCGACAACCGATCCAGCTCTGCGCACGCAGGCGTGCGTAGTTCGGAACTTATGGTCGGAGACGAGTCCGTAATTCTGTTGACGCAGACATTGCAAGGTGCTGGGTCCGTGTGCGGCTCCAACGCCGCGGATTCAGCGGTTTCAGATGGCGCAATCTGCTCCGGATCTAAGGCCGTAGCAGTTACACGAACCATCTCCTGAGTATGGTCCGATGACTGATTTAGGTCATGTTCATCAGAGCAAAGGGGAGTGATCGCCATGGTGTCAAATCCGTTGAAGATCAAGTCTCCACGGATATCCGAGACATAGTTCAAGCTTCCGAATCTGATCTGGTGGCCAGGGGCGTAGCTATCGATCTGCTCCAGATGGCCAAGCGAGTTGGCCCGCAGTACGAAGCCACCGAATACGAAAATCTATCTAGGGAGGAAGATTTCCCCTTGGACAGCGTCGCTACCGACGATCGCAGTGGCCATCGAACCTTTTCATCGACGGCACAGTGGAACTCTCAATGAAAGCACCAATGTCGGTGTCAAAACCGGCGATCTCGGGTAGGGGGTCCCGAACTGTGCGTCTAAGGTTGATGGTAACAGGAGACGGGGGACACGATGTTTACCCAGGTTCGGGCCCTCTCTATGGAGGTAATACCCTACTTCCTTCTTGATTGATCTTGATGAATATGAGTATTACAAGAGTTGATCTACCACGAGATCGTAATGGCTAAACCCTACAGGCCTAGCATGTATGACTATGGTAATGAGTATATATTTTCCGTACTTTTGCCCTCTGGTTTATATAGACACCGGAGGGATCTAGGTTTACATAGAGTCGGTTACATAAGAAGGAATCTTCATAGTTGGTCGCCTAGCTTGCCTTCCACTCCAAGGAGAGTCCTATCCGGACACGGGTATAGTATTCAGTCTTCATGTCTTCACAGCCCACCAGACCGGCCCATGGATAACAGGCCGGACGCTCGAGGACCCCTTAGTCCAGGACTCCCTCATTCATCCCTTCCCAAAAACTGCCGTCAGCCGCGCACGTGACTTTCCTTGCAGGTATCCATACTAGTTTTTGGTCTTTCTCTCGATGATGTCGACTTGGTTTTGTTGCTTCAGACTTGTCACCTCGGACAGTAGAATCCGTCGATGCTTGTGTCATAGCTTCTGCAAATTTCACATGTGTGATTCATGACCACAGTGGTGGTGACGGCTCAGCGACAGAACAACGAGACGGAGGGCGGCTCGTTCTTGGCTGCCGGATCTGCAGACAAGGAGGCCTGGAACGGCTGCGCCCACGTGCTGGCAGGGCAGAGCAGAGGTGAGCCGGTGGAAGCAGCTGTAGCTCAGACGGCCGCGGAGGTACCCTGGCTAGGTGCAGCGACAGGCCGGAGATACGGTGTTTTTAAAGCAGAGGTGGCGGCTTGTGGTAGACACAGAGGCGAATCCGCGGCTCAGGCGTGATGTCAGTGGCGACTTGGCGCAGCAAAGCCAGCGGAGACAGAGCCAGCAAGGAAGGATAGGCGGCTCGGACGCGGGCGTGGACGAGTCACCTGCAGCAGTCTCTGGTTCCGGGGATACCCATATGCAACATAGGCAGTCAACGGCGGACCGATCTCCTGGCATATCCCTTCCTTTCTCTGGTTCTTACTTTCCTTTCTTGTTTATTCAGATCTCAGCCGGTCTAGTACGTCCTCTGTTAGGACACGGTGTATCTTGCTTGATACGGAGTACTAGTTTCCTAAAAACATGCAGATCACAGACCGTCTGAGCTCCAATAGCGGGTCATGGTTCTGATGTAGGTGGCTCACTGCCTGATATTTCATGAACATCTATGTACGCAAGTAACAGCGGATCTTTTGTTTGGACCCCACACCGCTGCTGTTAAACGCTGCACCAAATTGGGACTTGCTCTCTTTCGAACAGGTCATCCGGCGGGTCGTGGCTGGTTTTTGAGTCGGCCACGTCCGGGTCTCCCAGCCCACCTTTTTTTAACCTGGCGCTGGAGATTAAACCTCGTGGCTCGTGTCTCCTCGTAAAGGTTGTATACAGGTTGTGTACATCCGGCTTTTGCATAGGAAAATGATCTGGTTGAGCCAGCGGCAGCGGAGGAAATACCATCAAGTTCAAGTCCGGCTTAAGTCCGATTCTGGCAGCAGCTTGAGGTCAACATCAGCGATTCGGCGAGGAATTTGCTCGGGGTCAACCCGGAGCAGAAAAGGCTTGATGAAAAATGACAGTAGCAGATCCGGGTCATAACAGCGGCTTGACTTGTAGCTTGCAGTGTAACCCTCTCGACCCCTAGGGGAGATCCCTCAAAAAACTCAACACCACCGTGCGCTGGCCCTACGGTGGGTGCCAACTGTCGTGGAATTGTCACGGCAGATGTCCTAGTGTGAGGACTTAGTCGTGAGGCCAATGCAGCTATGTGATAGCTTGAGAGGGGTTGATCGGAATCGAGAGGCGCAACACAAGACAAGGGTTTAGACAACTTCAGGCCCCGGGAAACATCATCTGGTAACAACCCTACATGTTGTTTGTGGCTAGGTCTCATTATCATCACGAGGGGGTCGCCGTATCTCCAGCTCTCCTAGTTGTGTCTAGCCTTAAGATTATCTTCTTCTCCCCTCTTGGGGTGCCCTGCCCCTCCTTATATAAGTTGAATGGGAGGGTTACATATAGAGTCCAACTCGGATTGAGACTTAAACTATTCCGACTTCTTAACACAGGCTTCTCTCCATGGGCTTCTTAACATCTTGGGCTTCTTAACGTCTTCGGGCTTACGACTATCTGCCGACTTACCATCTGACTTATAATCTGGCTTATAATCTGTCCGCCGGCTTACCATATGACTTACCATCTGACTTAACATCTGCCGACTTATAATCTGACTTAACATCTACCGGCTTACAATCTGACTTAACATCTGCCGGCTTATAACCTGACTTAACATCTGCCGGCTTATAATCTGCTGAGTCACCAATGAAACACCAAGTCCCATCCAGGTTATATCTCTGGCCGGGTCATACCGCGGGGTATATCCCCGACAGATACCGATGCTTTTCAAAAGTTTAGCACTAAATATGGACTTGACTCTGAGACAGTAGTCTCCTTTTGTGAATCATTTGCTACTCATGTTGAACTCCCTAAAGATAAGTGGTTTAAATATCACCCACCTATTAAAGAAGATATTAAAGAACCGGTACCAATGAAAGAAGAAACTATAATTTATAATGTTGATCCAGTTGTTCCTTTTGCTTATATTGAGAAACCACCTTTCCCTGTTAGGATAAAGGAACATGCTAAAGTTTCAACTGTGGTTAACAAAAGCTATATAAGAACACCTAAACCTGATGAACAAATTAAAGTAGAACCTAGTATTGCTATGGTTAAAGATCTCTTGGAAGAGGATATGGATGGGCATGTTATTTACTTTTGCGAAGAAGCTGCTAGAATTGCCAAACCTGATAAAAAGTACAAACATAGACCTGTTGTTGGCATGCCCGTTATCTCAGTTAAAATAGGAGATCACTATTATCTTGGTTTATGTGACATAGGTGCTAGTGTGGGTGCTATTCCTTACACCTTATATCTAGAAATTATGAATGACATAGCACCTGCATAAATAGAAGACATAGATGTTACTGTTAAACTTGCTAATAGAGACAATATATCACCAATTGAGATTGTTAGAGATGTTGAAGTCTTGTGTGGGAAAATTAAATACCCTACTGATTTTCTTGTCCTTGGTTCCCCACAAGATGACTTCTTTCCCATTATATTTGGTAGACCTTTCTTGAACACTGTTAATGCTAAGATAGATTGTGAGAAACAAACTGTCAGTGTTAGTTTTGGTGATGAATCTCATGAATTTAATTTTTCCAAGTTTAGTAGAAAGCTTCATGAAAAAGAATTTCCTAGTAAAGATGAATTAATTGGTCTTGCTTCTATTATTGTGCCTCATACTGATCCACTAGAACAATATTTGTTAGACCATGAAAATGATTTACATATGCATGAAAGAAATGAAATAGATAAGATTTTGTTTGAACAACGTCCTCTGCTTAAACACAATTTTCCTATTGAAACTCTAGGAGGTCCTCCTCCACCTAAAGGTGATCCTATGTTTGAATTAAAACAATTACCAGACACTTTGAAATATGCTTATCTTGATGAAAAGAAGATATATCCTATTATTATTACTGTTGATCTTTCGGAACATGAAGAAGAAAGATTATTGAAAGTTCTAAGGAAGCACCGAGGTGCTATTGGATATACTCTTGATGATTTAAAGGGCATTAGTCCCACTCTATGTCAACACAAAACTAATATGGAACCTGATGCTAAACCATTGTTGATGAACAACATTGGCTAAATCCGAAGATGAAAGAAGTGGTGAGAACGGAAATATTAAAACTTTTGGAAGCAAGTATAATCTATCCCATAGCTGATAGTAGATGGGTAAGTCCTGTTCATTGTATTCCTAAGAAAGGAGGTATTACTGTTGTTCCTAATGATAAGAATGAACTTATTCCACAAAGAATTGTTACAGGCTATAGAATGGTAATTGATTTTATAAAATTAAACAAAGCAACTAGAAAAGATCATTACCCTCTGCCATTTATTGATCAAATGCTAGAAAGATTATCTAAGCACACACACTTTTGCTTACTTGATGGATATTCTGTTTTTTCACAAATCCCCTTTGGAACTTATGCTTATAGACACATGCCTTTCGGTTTATGTAATGCACCTGCCACCTTTCAAAGACGTATCACTGCTATATTCTCTGACTTTTGTGAAAAGATTGTTGAGGTTGTCATGGACGACTTCTCTGTTTATGGGAAGTCTTTTGATGATTGTTTAAGCAATCTTGATCGAGTTTTGCAGAGACGCGAACAAACAAATCTTGCCTTGAATTGGGAGAAGTGCCACTTTATGGTTAATGAAGGCATTGTCTTGGGTCATAAAATTTCTGAAAGAGGTATTGAAGTGGACAAAGCTAAGGTTGATGCAATTGAGAAAATGCCATGTCCTAAAGATATCAAAGGTATTTGTAGTTTCCTAGGTCATGCTGGTTTCTATAGGAGATTTATCAAAGACTTTTCTAAAATTTCTAGGCCTCCTACGAGTCTTTTGCAAAAGGATATTCCTTTCGTTTTTATGATGATTTAGAAGCCTTTGAAACACTCAAGAAAGCCTTAATTTCTGCACCTATTGTTCAACCACCTGATTGGAACTTGCCTTTTGAAATTATGTCTGATGCTAGTGATTATGCTGTTGGTGCTGTTCTAGGACAAAGAGTTGATAGGAAATCGAATGTTATTCATTATGCTAGCAAAACTCTAGACAGTGCTCAACGAAACTATGCTACTACTGAAAAAGAATTTTTAGCAGTGGTGTTTGCTTGTGATAAATTTAGACCTTATATTGTCGATTCAAAAGTAATTGTTCACACCGATCATGCTGCTATTAAATATCTTATGGAAAAGAAAGATGATAAACCTAGACTTATTCGATGGGTTCTCTTGCTACAAGAATTTGATTTGCATATCACTGATAGAAAAGGAGCTGAGAACCCCGTAGCTGATAACTTGTCTAGGCTTGAAAAGGTGCCTGATGACCCACTACCTATTGATGATAGTTTTACTGATGAGCAGTTAGCTGCAATAAATGTTTCTCATAGTACTCCTTGGTATGCTGACTATGCTAATTACATTGTTGCTAAATATTTACCACCTAGCTTTACATACCAACAAAAGAAGGAATTCTTCTATGATTTAAGACATTACTTTTGGGATGACGCACATCTTTATAAGTATTATTAGACGTTGTGTACCTGAGCATGAATAGGGACAAATCCTATGAAAATGTCACTCCGAAGCTTATGGAGGGCATCATGCTAGAGATAGAACTGCTCACAAGGTATTGCAATCTGGATTTTATTGGCCTACTCTCTTCAAGTATGCTCGTTTGTTCGTCTTATCTTGTGATGAATGTCAAAGAATAGGTAATATTGGTAAGCGTCAAGAAATGCCTATGAATTATTCACTTGCTGTTGAACCATTTGATGTTTGGGGATTTGATTACATGGGACCTTTTCCTTCCTCTAATGGGTATACACATATTTTGGTTGCCGTTGATTATGTTACTAAATGGGTAGAAGCTATTCCAACCAATAGTGTTGATCACGAAACCTCTATTAAAATGCTTAAGGAAGTTATTTTCCCAAGGTTTGGAGTTCCTAGATATCTAATGACTATGGTGGTTCACACTTTATTCATGGTGTTTTCCGTAAAATGCTTGCCAAGTATGATGTTAACCATGGAATTGAATCACGTTATCATCCTCAGTCTAGTGGTCAAGTTGAACTTAGGAATAGAGAAATAAAATTAATTTTGCAAAAGACTGTCAATAGGTCTAGGAAGAATTGGTCTAAGAAATTAGATGATGCACTTTGGGCTTATAGAACAACATATAAAAATCATATGGGTATGTCTCCTTATAAAATGGTTTATGGAAAAGCTTGTCATTTGCCTCTTGAGTTAGAACATAAAGCATATTGGGCAGTCAAAGAGCTTAACTATGATTTGAAACTCGCTGGTGAGAAGAGGTTATTTGATATAAGCTCATTAGATGAATGGAGAACCCAAGCTTATGAAAATGCAAAATTATTCAAAGAAAAAGTTAAAAGATGGCATGACAAGAGAATCCAAAAGCGTGAGTTTAAAGCCGGAGAATATGTTCTTTTGTACAACTCTCGTTTCAGATTCTTTGCAGGAAAACTCCTCTCAAAATGGGAAGGCCCATATGTTATCGAGGAGGTTTATTGGTCTGGAGCCATCAAAATAAATAATGCCGAAGGTACTAACCCGAAGGTTGTCAATGGGCAACGAATAAAATATTATATCTCAGATACGCCCATCAATATTGAAAGTAATATTATCCAAACTTTGACACCGGAAGAACACATAAAAGAGTCCTTCCGGAACACTCCAGAATCGTGAAAATAAGGAGGTACATGATATGGTAAGTAAACGGTCTCCGAAAAATCCGCAAAAACATTTTCTGTCAGTTTTGGAATATTTAGAAAATTAGTAAAATAAGAAACAACCGGGAAGCGTACCCTAGTGGGCACAAGACACCAGGGCGCGCCAGTTGTGCCCACCCAGGACACCTTCCGGACTCCGTTTTTCTACCTTATGCTTATCCTACTAGATAAAAAATCTATATATACTCCCTGAACCTGTTAACCACCGTATCGCGGAGAAATCCTCTGTTCTCTTTTCTTGCTGTTTTCTATCAGATCCCATCTACCATGGCGCCTTCGAGCTCCTCCAAGGACAAGTTCTTCAAGAACGTCATCAACCCATATCTGCGGGAGGTGGTGCAGCACCCTCAAACCATCCAGATGCACGAGGGAGTGCTTCACATCCGCGATGATCAAGGTCCCAAGGGCACGGGAACCGTGGAAGCCCGGCTTGAAGCTATGGAGCAGGATGTCTTCCGGTGCAAGGGGATGGTGGAGCGTGGGCTCAATGCCAATCACCTCATGATCACGGACCTTTCCCGTGATCTCAGGGCTCATTTGGTTGTTGGGGATGCTAAACCCTGGGCAGTAGACCCTCATGGGGGTTTTCCCTGCATAATTGGGATCCACGGGCCACCAGGGGAAAACATGCCTTGCTGTTTGGGCACCAAGGGAAGAGGGAGGGAACTTGCAACTCGCCAGTAGATGGGAATATGAGGGCATGAATTGAAGCAGATCGAGGTGCGGAAGGAGGAGAGGGCAAACATGGCTCCAAGGAGGAGGCAGATGACCCATGAACCTTCCGGACCAGGTGTAGCTTGCAGAGTGAGGCGGCCGCCGCCCATCGCGGTCGGGCCGGAGGGAAAAGGAACTTGGAGGCGGAGGACCGCCGCCGAGTGGCGTGGACGCGCTGCTCTCTGTCGCTGGCGAAGAAGGTAGAGAGGCATTGCGCCGTCGCCTCGAGGGATTTCTCCCCGACCCCTGGAGGCGTGGATAGTTTCCCCGTGGAAACGACGCGGATCGGGGAGGAAGACCCATGGTGGTCGAGCGACCAAATGGGCCGTGGGTTTTCCCCGGGCTGATTTGTCTCGCGGGTTATGCGCCCTGGGTTTGGACGGGTATCCCGGAGGGATAACGGACAACCAAATGAGCCCTCAAGGTGGATGGCAAGCCCATGAAGGACATCGTCTTCACCCTCAACGAGCAAATCAACTTTCTCCAAAGCTAGATTTATGATCTTCAAAACCAAGCCTTTGAATATGAGGCGAGGTTTAAAGGTATGAGTTTGGCTGCTAGTTGCAGGACCCGTGAGACTCATTCTTCCTCTTACGATGGTGGACGTCTGTCGTGGAAACCCGAGGACAAGATCTCTTCTTCATTACCACCACCATCATCTTCATCACCAAAAGAGAATTGAGTATCGGGTATGGGTACTCCCCTTGGCTTTCGCCACGCTTGGGGGAGGTGCCCCTGTATCGTATCATCCCTACTATCTTTTTGCTTTTACTATTTTAGTTCGATCATTTTCTTTAGAATGAATAAAAGTTTAGTTCAATCCTTTCTTCTTGGAGAGTCTGCTTAGTGATCTATCCTTGTAATCGTGTGCAAGATATATAATAAAGTTTAGTTTTAGTTTTTGCTTTCTTTACTTTCATGTTTCAATAAAAAGAAAGGATGAAAATAAAAAGGAAAGAAATAATGAAGAAAATAATATACTAATCTTATGGTAGGTAATGGCACCACATAACGAAAAGTATAAGTAGAAAATTTTATTAGATATTGACAAACATAGTATTAGTCAATGATGCAACTCATGAAAGAATCAATAAGGGAAGAGAAGATTCACATATAAATATACTATCCTATAAATCTTTTGTGATCGTGAGCCTTCATCAAAATATTATATGCCAAAATTGTTGACGTTGGACAAGGAAGACAACTTAATGATTTATGTTTGATCATATTCACATAGAAGTCATATTGTCATGGATCCTTTAACATGTGGTGCTTGCCCCCTATCTTTGCTAGCCGAAAATTCCGCACTAAGTAGAGATACTACTTGTGCATCCAAAAACCCTTAAACCCAAATCTTATTTTAAGTGTCCACCATACCTACCTAGGGATTGAGCAAGATCCCTCAAGTAAGTTGTCATCGGTGCAAAAAGGAAATAAAAATTGCTTCTAAATGTGTGAAATCATTTAGTGTAAGAGAAAATTGAGCGTTGCACGAACTTGTGATGGTGAAGAATAAAAGCAACATACTGCATAATAAAGGTCGCTATCACAAGGGGCAATGCAACGTGACGTTCTTTTGCACTAAGGGGTTGAGCATACAAACAAATAAGCGCATGGCAACCTCTGCTTCCCTCTGCGAAGGGCCTATCTTTTAATTTTATGTATTTATTTTTGTGCAAAGAGTCAAAGTTTTCTCTCTATTCCTTTTTTAGTTTCTCCTTTGGCAAGCATCATGTGGTGAGGAAAGATCTAGGCACATATGTCCAGTTGAATATGGGTGGCATGAGTTACTATTGTTGACATCACCCTTGAGGTGAATACGTTGGGAGGCGGAACTATAAGCCCCTATCTTTCTTTCTGTCCGGTTGAAACATTTTGCTCATGTGTACGCGGTGAGTGTTAGCAATCATAGAAGACTATATGATGGTTGAGTATGTGGACTTGCCTAAAGGCTCCGATACCTGACCCTTCCTGAAAAGATGATGAATTGTAGTTGCAAAGTTGACTGAGAACATAGTTTGTTGGTTTCTAATAGAGTTTTTTGCTTTATACTTCGATTGTGTGATGAACTGTTACTTATTCATGAGAAGTTTATGATAAAAGTTCTATGATAAAAGTCTTATGCTTAAATTTGTTGCTGTTATTATAATGAACATGATGCTTCTATGTTCGTATTTTGCTTTTATCGACACCTCTCTCTCAAAGCATGTGGACATGTTTTTCGATTTTGGTTTTCGCTTGAGGACAAGTGAGGTCTAAGCTTGGGGGAGTTGATACATCCATTTTGCATCATGTTTTCTTACTGTTATTTATGATGTTTTTATCCTTAATAATGCTTTTTGGAGTAATTCTAATGCCTTTCCTCTCATAATATGCAAGGTATACACAAAGGGGGAGAATTCCGGCAGCTGGAAATCTGGACCTAAAAATGCTACGTCAGGCCACCTATTCTGCACAACTCCAAACAAGCTGAAACTTCACGGAGATTTTATATGGAATATTTTAATAATATTGGAGCAAATAACTACCAGAGGGGGCCCACCAGGTGGGCACAACCCACCCGGGTGGGCCAGGGAGCCCTGGCGTGCCTGGTGGGTTGTGCTCACCCAGGGCCACCTCCGGTGCCCATCTTCTGGTATATAGGCCATTTTGACCTAGAAAAAAAATAAGGAGAGGACTTTCGGGACGGAGCGCCGCCGTCTCGAGGCGGAACTTGGGCAGGAGCACTTTTGCCCTCCGGCGGAGCGATTCCGCCGGAGGAACTTCCCTCCTGGAGGGGGAAATCATCGTCATCATCATCACCAACAACTCTCCCATCTTGGGGAGGGCAATTTCCATCAACATCTTCAACATCACCATGTCATCTCAAACCCTAGTTCATCTCTTGTGTTCAATCTTGTTACCGAAACTATAGATTGGTGCTTGTGGGTGACTAGCAGTGTTGATTACATCTTGTAGTTGACTACTATATGGTTTATTTGGTAGAAGATTATATGTTCAGGTCCAATATGCTATTTAATACCCCTCTAATCTTGAGCATGATTATTATTTGTGAGTAGTTACTTTTGTTCTTGAGGTCACGGGAGAAACCATGTTGCAAGTAATCATGTGAACTTGATATGTGTTCGATATTTTGATAGTATGTATGTTGTGATTCCCTTAGTGGTGTCATGTGAACGTTGACTACATGAAACTTCACCATATTTGGGCCTAAGGGAATGCATTGTGGAGTAGCAATTAGATGGTGGGTTGCGAGAGTGACAGATGCTTAAACCCCAGTTTATGCGCTATTCCGTAAGGGACCGATTGGATCCAAAAGTTTAATGCTATGGTTAGAATGTGTCGGATGTGGGGTTCCGGCAAACCCTTAAGGTTCGAACACTGGGGTGCGCGCGAAGTATTTCCCTCCTACCGATCTACGCTCTAGCTCGTTAGGATCTTGCAGATGAACTCGACAAACTCACAACACAGAAAGGCACAGGGTTTATACTGGTTCGGGCCACCGATGTGGCGTAATACCCTACTCCAGTGTGGTGGTGGTGGATTGTCTCTTGGGCTGTTGATGAACAGTACAAGGGGAGAACAGCCTCCTGAGGTTGAGGTGTTCTTGTGCGTATGAACTTGTGGTGTGAGGGTTCGATGTCCCTGTTCTCGATCCGTCCCCTTCCTACTGTGGTGGCTAGCTCTACTTATAGAGGCCCTGGTCCTCTTCCCAAATATCGAGCGGGAAGGGAGCCAACAACGGCGGGCAAATTTGAAGGGGGACAGCTAGTACAAGCTATCCTGACAAAAGCAGTCTTCGCCTGCGAAAAGCTCTGGGGTGACGCCATCTTGGGCTCCACGATGACCTCCGCCTTGCCGTCCTCCTGGTCTTGGTCTCGTTGCACCAATATGGCAACCTTTGCCTGATGCCTCGGTACTCTTCGCCTGCGCTTGCCTCCTTAGCACCAAAGAGGAAATGGGGACATCACAGGCACCGGGCGCCCACTTTCACTGGTCGTCATGGCTCACATCACGAGGGTCTCGTGAGGTTCGCCCCACTTTGATATCTCCGCTCCTAGTGAGCCTGCCTGGCTATGCCACTCCAAAAGAGGTCTTGCGTCGTCCGCCTCGCGAGGCTTGGACCCTCGCGAGGGTCTTGGATGCCTTGTTGATGAAGATGGGCACGGTCACTCTTTAGCCACGCTGTGTGGCAGCAGTGCAGCAAGTCTGGGGACCCCCGTTCCCAGAACGCCGACAGAATGTATTCTTAATACTTTTCTCATAGTTGCGGATGCTTGTGAGAGGGTTAATCATAAGTAGGAGGTTTGTTCAAGTAAGAACAACACCTAAGCACCGGTCCACCCACATATCAAATTATCAAAGTAGCGAACAGAAATCAAACAAACATGTTGAAAGTGACTAGATGAAATTCCCGTGTACCCTCAAGAACGCTTTGCTTATCATAAGAGACCGCTTTGGCCTGTCCTTTGCCTCAAAAGGATTGGGCTGCCTTGCTGCACTTTTGTTTCTACTATCGTTACTTGCTCATTACAAATTATCTTGCTATCAAACAACTCTGCTACTTACAATTTCAAAACTTGCAGACATTACCTTACTGAAAACCACTTGTCATTTCCTTCTGCTCCTCGCTGGGTTCGACATTCTTACTTATCTAAAAGAGCTACAATTGATCCCCTATACTTGTGGGTCATCACCCCCAACAAGCTATAGGGACATACCAGCCGCAAAAGGGGCTGGTGCGCCCCCTATAGGCCGAATAGGAGGAGAAGGAAAGGAAGGGAAGGGAGAAGGAAAGGGGAGGATTCGGCCTCCCCCTTTCCTCCCCTCCCCCTCTCTTTCCTTCCCCCTCCGATGGATATGGAAGGGGGGCGGCCGAATTGGAGGAGGCGCCCAAGTAGGATTACTCCTACTTGGGGCGCCCCTTGCAGCCCTCTCCCTCTCCCACCTATATATATATATATATATATATATATATATATATATATATATATATATATATATATATGTGTGTGTGTGTGTGTGTGTGTGTGTGTGTGGGGGGGCACATAGAACACACAACATTGATTCCTAGCCGTGTGCAGCGCCCCTCCACAGTTTACGCCTCCGGTCATATTCACGTAGTGCTTAGGCGAAGCCGTGCGCGGATCACTTCACCATCAGCATCACCATGCCGTCGTGCTAACGGAACTCTCCCTCGACACTTTGCTGGATCAAGAGTTTGAGGGACGTCATTGAGCTTAACGTGTGCAGTACTCAGAGGTGCCGTACGTTCGTTTCTTGATCGGTCGGAACGAGAAGAAGTTCGACTACATCAACCGCGTTGTCAAATGCTTCCGTTTTCGGTCTACGAGGGTACATGGACACACTCTCCCCCTCTTGTTGCTATGCATCTCCTAGATAGATCTTGCGTGAACGTAGGAAATTTTTAAAATTGCATGCTACGTTCCCCAACATTGGCATCTGAGCCAGGTCTATGCCTAGATGATATGCATGAGTAGAACACAAAGAGTTGTGAGCGATGATAGTCATACTGCTTATCACCAACATCATATTTTGATTCGGCGGTATTGTTGGATGAACCGGCCCGGACCAACCTTACATGACCACGTTCATGAGACCGGTTCCACCGACAGACATGCAACTAATTTTGCATAAAGGTGGCTGGCGGGTGTCTGTTTCTCCAACTTTAGTTGAATCAAATTTGACTACGGCCGGTGCTTGTTGAAGGTTAAAACAGCAAACTTGATAAATCACTGTTGTGGTTTTGATGCGTAGGTAAGAACGGTTCTTACTAGAAGCCCGTAGCAGCCACGTAAAACTTGCAACAACAAAGTAGAGGATGTCTAACTTGTTTTTGCAGGGCATGTTGTGATGTGATATGGTCAATACATGATGTGATATACGTTATTGTATGAGATGATCATGTTTTGTAGAAGTTATCGGTAATTGGCAGGAGCCTTATGGTTGTCGCTTTATTGTATGTAATGCAATCGCCATGTAATTGCTTTACTTTCTCCCTATGTGTTAGCGATAATTGTAGAAGCAATAGTTGGCGAGACGATAACGACGCTACGATGGAGATCAAGGTGTCAAGCCGGTGACGATGGAAATCGTGACGGCACAAGATGATGATGGCCATATCATGTCACATATTTTGATTGCATGTGATGTTTATCTTTTATGCATCTTATTTTGCTTAGTACGGCAGTAGCATTATGAGATGATCCCCTACTAAAATTTCAAGGTATAAGTGTTCTCCCTGAATATGCACTGTTGTGAAAGTTCGTCGTGCAGAGACACCACGTCATGATTGGGTGTGATAAGCTCTACGTTCACATACAACGGGTGCAAGACAGTTTTGCACATGCATAATACTTGGGTTAAACTTGATGAGCCTAGCATGTACAGACATGGCCTCGGAACACTAGAGACTGAAAGGTCGAACGTGAATCATATAGTAGATATGATCAACATAGAGATGTTCACCATTGAAGACTACTCCATCTCACATGGTTTAGTTGATTTGGATCACATGATCATTTAGATGACTCGAGGGATGTCTATCTAAGTGGAAGTTCTTAAGTAATATGATTAATTGAACTTAATTTATCATGAACTTAGTCCCGATAGTATTTGCATATCTATGTCGTAGATCAATACCTCACAATATAGCTCCTATATATATATTGATATGTTCCTTGAGAAAAGTTGAAAGATGATAGTAGCAATGATGCGGACTGGGTCCATGATCTGAGGATTATCCTCATTGCTGCACAGAAGAATTATGTTCTTGATGCACCGCTAGGTGATAGACCTATTGCAGGAGCAGATGCAGACGTTATGAACTTTTGAAAAATCTCGGTATGATGAGTACTTGATAGTTTAGTGCACCATGCTTTACGGCTTAGACCCGGGACTTAAAAAACGTTTTGAACACCATAGAGCATATGAGATGTTCCAAGAGTTGAAATTGGTATATTTCAGACTCATACCCGTGTTAAGAGGTATGAGACCTCTGACAAGTACTTCGCCTACAAGATGGAGGAGAATAGCTCAGCTATTGAGCATGTGCTCAGAATGTCTGGGTACTACAATCGCTTGAATCAAGTGGGAGTTAATCTTCCAGATAAGATAGTGATTGACAGAGTTCTCTAGTCACTATCACCAAGTTACTAGAACTTCGTGATGAACTATAATATGCAAGGGATGACGAAAACGATTCCCAAGCTATTCGCGATGCTGAAATCAGTGAAGGTAGAAATCAAGAAATAGCATCAAGTGTTGATGGTTAACAAGACCACTAGTTTCAAGAAAAAGGGCAAGGGAAAGAAAGGGAAACTTCAAAAAAATGGCAAGAAAGTTGCCACTCCCATGAAGAAGCCCAAAGCTAGACCCAAGCCTGAAACTGGGTGCTTCTACTACAAAGGAAATGGTCACTCGAAATAGGAGTAGTAGCTTGAAATAGGAGTTACAAAATAAACAGAGACTAGTTAAGGACGAGGTGACGATATGTGTTGGAAGTAATTCCAAGGTTGATACAATCACCATCGCACACTCCCTCTACCTTCGGGATTAGAATTGAACCTAAATAATTGTTATTTGGTGTTTGTGTTGAGCATTAATATGATTAGATCATGTTTATTGCAATACGGTTATTCATTTAAGTCAGAGAATAATTGTTGTTCTGTTTATATGAATAAAACCTTCTATGGTCATACACCCAATGTGAATGGTTTGTTGAATCTCGATCGTGGTGGTACACATATTCATAAAATTGATGCCAAAAGATGCAAAGTTGATAATGATAGTGCAACATATTTGTGGCACTACCATTTAGGTCATATTGGTGTAAAGCACATGAAGAAATTAACTCCATGCGGATGGACTTTTGGAATCACTTGATTATGAATCATTTGATGCTTGCGAACCATGACTCATGGGTAACATGACTAAAACTCCGTTCTCCGGAACAATGGAGCGAGCCACTGACTTATTGGAAATTATACATACCGATGTATGCAGTCCTATGAGTGTTGAGGCTCGCGGCGGGTATCATTATTTTCTGACCTTCATAGATGGTTTGAGCAGATATGGGTATATCTACTTGATGAAACACAAGTCTGAAACATTTGAAAAGTTCAAAGAATTTTAGATGGAAGTGGAGAATCATCGTAACAAGAAAATAATTTTTCTACGATCTGATCACAGATGCGAATATTTGAGTTACGAGTTTGGCCTTCATTTAAAAAAATTGCTCCTATATATATGTAAATACATATATATATATATATATATATATATATATATATATATATTTATATGTTACTTGAGGAAAGTTGAAAGATGATAGTAGCAATGATGCGGACTGGGTCCGTGATCTGAGGATTATCCTCATTGCTGCATAGAAGAATTATGTTCTTGATGCACCGCTAGGTGATAGACCTATTGCAGGAGCAGATGCAGACGTTATGAACGCTTGACAAGGCTCGGTATGATGAGTACTTGATAGTTTAGTGCACCATGCTTTACGACTTAGACCTGGGACTAAAAAAACGTTTTGAACACCACAAAGCATATGAGATGTTCCAAGAGTTGAAATTGGTATATTTCAGACTCATACCATTGTTAAGAGGTATGAGACCTCTGACAAGTACTTCGCCTACAAGATGGAGGAGAATAGCTCAGCTATTGAGCATGTGCTCAGAATGTGTGGGTACTACAATCGCTTGAATCAAGTGGGAGTTAATCTTCCAGATAAGATAGTGATTGACAGAGTTCTCTAGTCACTATCACCAAGTTACTAGAACTTCGTGATGAACTATAATATGCAAGGGATGACGAAACGATTCCCAAGCTATTCGCGATGCTGAAATCAGCGAAGGTAGAAATCAAGAAATAGCATCAAGTGTTGATGGTTAACAAGACCACTAGTTTCAAGAAAAAGGGCAAGGGAAAGAAAGGGAAACTTCAAAAAAAGGCAAGAAAGTTGACACTCCCATGAAGAATGTCGGGGAAGCTGATCTGACCCACGAACACCTATGGGGGCCGGCGGACCGGACCCCTTTCGTTTCGGTGGGGGGCGGAGATTGCACGAAGAGCAGATCGAGGCGAAGCACACGAGCAGTTTACCCAGCTTCGGAGCTCTCCGGAGAGATAATACTCCTACTGCTGCTTGTCTGGTTTGTATTGTGTTCTTGCTAGGGAGCGTTGAGAGCTACAAGACCTAGCGTGAGTGTCCTCTGGTTTCGAATGACCCGAACCCCCCCCCCCCCCGAAAACCCCTTGTACGTTGCGCATGGGCCTCCTTTTATATGCTCAAGGGGTCACCGACAGGTGGCAACGTAGTCATGGGCAAAAAGGGAAAATGAGTTGCGGTTGGTACAGCTACTTGTACAGTGTATCATACCTAACCCTGACGGCAGGGGACAAAGGCATTAAATGCCCGTCTGCGTCGCCTAAACAGTGCAGAAAGGGACCGTCAGGGACGCCACCGCTAGCCACGAAGGCAGTCTTGCCAGCGTTGCTTGCCACCGCGCTCCGCTGGACGCACAGCCTCTCGCCACGCGCGCCTGGAAAGGTCCCAGGGGCGACACGTTGGTGGATGTGCTGGAGCGCAGTTACAGAGGTGGTAGTTTGCCGCGGCAAGCGCCTTGCCGCGGTGGTTGCCTTGTTGCGCCCGGGAGCTTGTCGCTCACCGGGCCTTCCCAGCAAGCTCCTCTTGCCGGGGCCTTGTCTCCTAGGTGCCTTGGTTGGCCTTCCCGGCAAGCTCCTCTTGCCGGGGCCTTGTCTCCTTAGCTTAAATACTTTGTTCTTGAATGGCTCCAAAGGAACCACGGAGGAGCTAGGCGGTCACCGCGGCAAGCCTCGCCGCGGGGTGCTGCAACTGCCCGTGCACAAGTTCGGGATACTAGGGTACCCCTACTCTAGTACACCGACAGGAGCCCCCGGGCCTGGGCCATACACGGTGCCGAGCGCTGTTGGGCCAGGCCCAAAACAGGGCATGGGCACACGCGGCCTTGGTTACGCCATAACTCGCTCCGGACCCACCACGTCTTCCACGAACGGCAAGCATCGAACGCGGCGTCGTGGGAGAGATCGTGGGTGGTTTCTTTATTAGGAAAAGCGGAACGTCCGCCCCCTCCCTCTTTATAAGCAGGGGAAACAGGGGCAGTTCGCCCACCTTGCCGATTCTTTGTCCAATCTCGAAAAACCCCGCCGCTCCCCTTCTTCCCAAAGGCTGTGGAGAGCAGCGCTCACTTCATCGCCACCAGCATCACCAACGCCGTCGACCTCCCTCACCACCTCCGCCATGGCTCCGAAAGCCAACAAGGGGAAGGGCGTGAAGTCGGCCGAGGCGCAGCGGCTCGCGGCGCTGCGAAAAGAGCGGGCCATCTTCCCCCCTCAGCTCGCCGCGAAGGAGCTGAGGGAATGGTACTACCTCTTCTGGTCGATGGAGATGCGAGCGCATCCGTGCACGAAGGTACTCTCAGCCGCCGCATCTGAATTGGCTCCGAGCGGGTATCCCTTCTTCGCGCTCTTCTTCTATTGCGGGCTCTGCCCGCCCTTCTCTGAATTCTTCTACGATATCATGAACACCTACGGGTTTCGCCTCCTTGATTTCACCCCCAATGCTGTCCTGACCATGGCAGTTTTCGCACATCTCTGCGAAAACTTTGTCGGAGTCCACCCAAACGTAGCCCTCTTCAGCCATTTCTTCATGCCTCGAGTAGAGAGGAGAACCTCTTCTTGCCGGAGGAATCGCTTGGATCTCAAGGATCGGCAAGAAGGAAGCCTATCTGGAAGGAGAGCTCCGCAGCAAGTGGGAGGAGTGGAGGGCAGACTGGTGTTGGATCGTTGAGGAGAACCCGCAGCCATTCACCGCCCAGCGCCAAACCCCAATAGTGCGCGGCAACGATTGGAGCAACTTGGGCGCAGTTACCCGGATCCTGCGCCTCAGGCTTGCCGGACTCACTGTAGGCGCAGTTGGCGCAGATTTCCTTCGCCGCCGCATCGCCCCCTTGCAGGAGAGGAGGAGACCCGCCTGGGAGTTCCAGAACGCGGCAGACATCATGAGGCTGCGCCCGGGCCTCAACTTCAATTTCACCGTCTTGGAACTTGACGCGATGCTCTTGGAATTGTTCAAGCACGCCCCTGATCATCCCGAATGGTTCAGGTTGCCGAGGGGAGTCGTTCCGTTGTGCAACAATTCCTCGCTCGACCGCATCCGTGCAATGATGCCGTTGTTCGACTCGCATGGAATTGTTCCAACTTGGCAAGAGCCTGCAGATGACGTTGTGCGGCAGTTCTTCGATAGCTTGGAAGAAGTGCCGATCCGCCCCGACGAGCAGAAAGGCCTCACCCGCGACACCACTGATGACGAGATGCAGCGCATCGCCACCAGGTTGGAAGAGGCGGCAGCAGCTGCTGCCGCGGGCGAGTTTGGATTTACTGTGGAGGAGGCAGAGGCAGCAGAGGCGGCAAGCCTTGTTAATCGAGAGGAGCTTGCCGGCGAGGAAGAGCATGTCGAACCCGAAGTTGAGCCGAGCGAGCCCGCCGAGGACACCTCCTCCCCACCTTCAAGTAGCTTGCCGCGAGCGGATCCCACAGCTCCACCAAGAAGGCGTCTCCGCAAGGCCGGGGAAGCAGCAGGGCGGCAGACGGGCCAACAACCTTCGCGCCGCGCGACGCGCTCCACCGCGGCAAGCACTATTGCCGCGGGAGCACCTCACGCCGCTGCAGCAACTGGAGCGGGGCCTTCTGGGACCACAGCTCCTGCACCCGCCAAGCAGCCAAGGGAACCTACTCTTCCAGCTCGTCGCACCGGAGGTGAACCGGAATTTGATCCGCGCTCAGCTCCGAGGAAGAGGAAGAGTAAGATTTTTTTGCTGTACTTGTAGTTCTTCAATTTGTTGCTTTGTCTTGTATCTGATTTGCTTCATTCTGAACCTATTCCTTTTCAGGACGCTGGCCCAGAGAGCGTCGAAGAGAGCCAAGGTCCCGGTGATTGTCATCGAGGATGAACCCACCGCGGCGGCAACAGGCGTGTCCGAGACCACCTTGCCGGACCCGGCAACCCTTCCCCAAAGCAGCCCCCAGCGCAGCCCCCAGCGTAAGTGCATGGTTTTCTTCCTGCTGTTAGGCGTGCATGGGCGCTCTTTATTTGCTGATATCTGACTGTTGATTTGTGTAGGAGCAGAGCAGCCCCACCAGGAGTGCCCTGAAGCCGCTCCTGACATGCCATCTGCTTCGACTACACCGCCAAGGGAGGATCCCCCGGCAAAGGAATGCCCTCCGACAAGGGAGGCTTCTCCGGCAAGGGACAACTCTCCGGCAAGGGATAGCACCAGCGACCCTTCGGTGGCTGAGACCGCGGCTGCAGATCCCATCGCAGGTAATCCTCTTGCTTGTAAGCTGCCCTTGTGTTCTTCTTTTGATCTACTTTTTGAATATTTGCTTGACTTTTCTTCATTTTCTGGTCGTCAGATCCATCTGCCACGGAGCCGATGGACACCGAGGTCGCCGGCGAGGAAGACGCGCGCGGCAACACTGACTACGCCGCCGCCGCCGAGGAGGAAGCCGGCGCTGACGAGCCCGTCGGCGAAGAGGCCGCCAAGGCTGCCGCCCCAGAAGCTGGCGAGGGGTCCGGCGATCGCACTGATGGCCCCGAGGCCGCAGGAGCGCCAGGCGCTTCACCGACCGCCGATCCCTCCGCCGCTGCCGCAGCGCCAGGCTCCGAAGAGCCCCAGCCCGGCGCCTACTTGAAGGCCGGCGATGGCGTCTTCATCAAGCTCCCCTGGGCGTTGAGCTCCAGGGCGCCGGTCGAAGGAGAGTCCTTTGACGAAGAGCTGCTCGCCTCCGCTGGGCTGACGCTGGTCGACGCGCCAAGCAGCAGCAGCGGCGAGTCTGAGGAGGAGCAGTTGCTGCGGAAGCTGCTGTCGCTCTACCGCACCCGACAAGCCAAGTTGGAATCCCGGGAAGCACTTGTCGCGAAGGCGGGAGCGGACATAGAGAAACGCGCGGAGGAGTTCCGGGGCATCAACCAAGAAGCTCTCCGGAGTGTGGCAGAAGAGCGGGAGCGACTCGCCGAAGAGCGCACAGCCTTCATCCTCGAGAAGGCTGAGGTTGAGGAGCAGCAGCGGCTTGCTGCCGAGAAGCTGTCTGCGCAAGAAGGCGAGCTGGCGCAGCGGAAGATCAATCTTGACAGCCATGAGGAAGAGCTCGCCGCGCGTGAGCAAACATTTGGCGGAGCCCTCAAGGAAGCAAAGGACACCGCCGCAGCTGCCGAGGTCGCCAAGAAAGAGTTGGAGACGAAGGTGACGCAGCTGGAGGCCAACCTCAAGAAGAGCGGCGAGGAGCTTTCTGCACTCAAGCATGAGCGCGAGAAGGACGCCTACACTCTTGGCGAGCTGCAGGGCCGTCTCGCCGAGAGGAGCAAGGAGCTCAGCGCCGCCAAGGACTCTAGCGCGGATCTCGAGCTGAAGTTGACTACTTTGATGCAGACGCTGGACGGCGCCAAGGAGCGGGAGGTGGCCTTGTTGGAGAAGATCAAGACCGACGAGGCGCTTCTGGCAAGTGCTACTGCCGCCCAGAGCACCTTCAGGGAGAATGTGGAGCACTGGACCGAGGGTCTCGTGAATATTGCCGCCGCCATCGACAGGGAGCTGATGGAGCTGGGGATGGTGGATCTCGGGTACTCCTCCGACGAGCACCTCCAACCCAGCGCCAAGCTCAGCTTGTTCTTCAAGGGCGTGGTGACGGCTCTCCAACGACTCCGGGAAGAGATCCCAAAGCAGCTGGCCGACGAGTCGCGCCAGATCTGTGCGGGAGCTCTTCAGAAGGTGCTGATGAAGGTGGCCTTCCGCAATCCAGGCCTTAGCTTCACCAACGTCCTCAAGTCCTTGCCGCCGGATGCTGATGTTGAGGCGCTCAAGACCGTTGTCGCACCCATTGTGGACAGGGTGAGCAGGATCAAGAGGGTTGATGGCGACCGCGTAGATTAGGCCGCCCGTTTTTTTCTTTTCCTTGCCGCCGCTGATCATGTTACGAGAACAATCTATTAGAGCCGCGGCAAGCTATCTTGTAATATAACTCTATTTCGAGTAGTGATTGCTATGTTATTTCCTTTACTTGATTCCTTCCTTTGTATGTTTTTGCTTTACGCTTTTAGGGAACTTGTCGGCGCGGGCACCTTTGCCGCGAGCGTTGAGTGCGGAACGTCAGCAGCCTGCTGGCGGTGCCGCTTCCGACAAGCAACCTTGTCGCAACTAGTTGCAGCTCACTTAAGTTGTTGAGCGGACTCGAAACAAAATAAGGGCGCAACTAACTACGAGTTGGTTCCTCCGCGCACAGGTTTTCCATACAAAGCACGGTCGTTCGAGGAAGATAACTTAAAAAATTTAAAACTGATTGCTCAAACTTTGGCAACTTAGCTTTTCTGTCGTTTTCTTCTCGGTAAGGCGAAACTTCTTCGAGCGACGCTTGGTCCACAGCATTATCTTCTCCTCCCCCCCCCCCGGCAAACTTGTGGGCGAGGGAACCTTCCTTTCTTTGAGAAAAAGAAAGAAGAGAAAATAAAGATATGGAGCCTTGCGGCTCGTTATTGCTTGCTGGAATAGGTGCTGCACAAAGTGTCAGATAATGCATGCAAAAATAAAGTAGAAAGCATGAAATTGACAAGATGTGCGGAGCATATGAGCTTTACTGATGCATGGGGTCTGCGCCCGGCTTTGTACAAAGGATTACATGCAACATTGGCAAGACTTGTACAAAAGGTGGTTGCCGGAACAGGTTCCGGCAACCGCGCCCTACGGGTAAAACTTACGAAGATGCTCAATGTTCCAGGAGTTGCTCACCGGAACGCCATCTTCGGTCTCAAGGCGGACAGCGCCAGGCCTAGTGACTCGTTTCACCCGGTAAGGGCCTTCCCACTTTGGCGTCAACTTGTTGGAATTCTTTGCAGACTGAACGCCGAAGAACAAGGTCGCCTTCCTCGAGACTTCTGGCACTAACTTTGCGGCTATGGTAGCGGCGCAAAGCTTGCTGATATCGAGCAGCTCGTACAGCGGCCTGAAGACGGTCCTCCTCAAGGAGCAGTGCGTCATCTTGTCGCGACTGCTCTTGCTCAAGCTCATCATAAGCGAGTACTCGAGGTGACCCATTATCTGAGTTCCGTGGGGAGAAGCGCCTCTGCTCCATAGACTAGAGCGAAAGGTGTCCGGCGGTGGCTCGATTTGGCGTCGTCTGATCGACCAAAGAACCACCGGCAGCTCCTCAATCCAGTTTCTTCCGCACTTGTGCAGCCTGTCGAAAGTTCTGGTCTTGAGCCCGCGACGACTTCAAAGCATTGCCCTCTCCGCTTGACCGTTACTTCTCGGATGAGCAACAGAAGGGAAGCAGACCTTGGCGCCAAGATCTTGGATGTACTGCATGAAGGTGCGACTCGTGAATTGTGTACCGTTGTTGGTGATGATCCTGTTAGGAATTTCGAAACGGCAAACAATCGACCTGAAGAACTTGATCACGACCGTCTTGTCACCTTCCTCACTGCTTCCACTTCGCCACTTTGTGAACTTGTCGATGGCAACGCATAAGTACTCAAAGCCCCAAACAGCTCGGGGAAGGGGCCAAGGATGTCGAGCCCCAGACCGAAAATGGCCGTGATAAAGGGATCGTCTGAGAGCTTGAGCTGGCTGGTGTATCTGCTTGGAATGGAACCGCACGCTTCACACTTGGTTACTTGTGCGATTGCATCTTTGGAGGGCTGTTGGCCAAAAGAAACCTTGCCGGAATGCTTTGCCGGCAAGTGCTCTTGCACCAATGTGGTGACCACATATGCCTCCATGTATCTCTGCCAACAGCTTTTGTCCATCTTCCCGGTGAATACACTTCAATTTCACACCGTTGAGTCTTCTTACATCTGCAGTGTGTCGTCGACAAACTGATACATACTTGACTGCCGGGCTACTCTTTCCGCTTCTTCTTGCTCTTCGGGAAGTTCTCCTGTCTGAAGGAAATGGACAATCTGCTATGCCCATGCTGGAGCTTGCGGCTCGACAACAAGGACTAAAGGCACATCTGCTGCTATGGGAACGTCCGCTTCTACGGCGAGAACCTGCGGTTCAGCCGGAGCTTGATGTTCCCCGGCAAGCTTGCCGGAGCAAAACTTGTCGGGAGCGTCTGCTTCAACGGAACAAACCATAAGGTCTGCCGGAGCAGACTGCTCCTCAACACTTTTGGTGTTGATCTTGGGGACCTCTGCCGGAAAGTAGTCACCAGAAACCAACTTCCTCTTCTTGTTCTGTCCAGTTGATGGTGCTACAGTTGGTTGAGTCAGCTTGAGCACAAAGATCCCTGGTTCCACAGGTAACTTAAGTGCGGCGCACTTCGACAGGCCATCAGCAATGTCATTCTGAGCTCTTGGAATATATTCCATTTGTAGGCCATCAAAGTGCTCTTCTAGCTTTCTCACTTCATCAACATAAGCCTCCATCAACGGACTCTGATAACTCTTGTTCACTTGGCGGACGACAAGCTGTGAGTCACCCCTGACAATGAGCTTCTTTATCCCAAGGTCTTCTACGATCCTGAGACCGGCAAGCAAACCCTCATACTCTGCAGTATTGTTCGTTGCTTGCTCCTTGGGAAAGTGCATCTGGACTACGTACTTGAGGTGTTCTCCGGTGGGTGCAACAAGTAGCACGCCAAAGACCGGGCGCCTTTGCAAAGCGAGAAGGCACCATCAAAGTACATAAGCCACTCTTTGCTCGCTTCCTTGACGGGGATGCTCGTTTCTGGAATTTCTTCGTCTTGTGTTGGCGTCCATTCTGCTATGAATTCTGCCAAGGCTCGGCTTTGGATAGTTGAAGTGCTCTCAAACTTGAGGCCAAAGCTTGATGATTCGGGCCCACTCGACAATCCTGCCCGTTGCTTCCGGATTTTGCAAGATCCTCTTCAGCCGGAAAGCGAAAGTGACGATCGTTATCTCATGTGCTTGGAAGTAATGGCGCAGCTTTCTCGAGGCTATGAGAAGGCCGAAGCAATTTCTGCACACCCGTAGTACCTTGATCTAGCCCCCTGCAGAAGGGAACCGACAAAAGTAAACTGGCTGCACCATCCTTTTCTGCATATTCTCACATGCCTGCCAGATCCATCCTTGTCGGGACCGAGCTTGCCGGTGAAGCCCCACCTTGTCGCTGAATGCATCTGCCATGGTTGCCGGCTCATCATCCGCCTCCCTCTCCGCTACTAACGCAACACTAACCACTTGATTGGTTGCCGCTATATATAGCAGCAACTTCTCTTGTGGCTAAGGAGACAAGGCCCCGGCAAGAGGAGCTTGCGGGAAGGCCAACTCAAGGCACCTAGGAGACAAGGCCCCGGCAAGAGGAGCTTGCCGGGGAAGGCCGATGGCGACAAGCTCCCGAGGCGCGACAAAGGCAACCACAGCGGCAAAGGCGCTTGCAGCGACAAACTCACCTCTGTGCGCTCCGGCACATCCTGGCGAGCGCCCCTAGGACCTTTCGGTGGCGTGGCGAGAAGGCTGTCGTCCGGTGAGCGCGGTGGCAAGCAACGCTGGCAAGACTGCCTTCGTGGCTAGCGGTGGCGTCCCTGACGGTCCCTTTCTGCACTGTTTAGGCGATGCAGACGGGCATTTAATGCCTTTGTCCCCTGCTATCAGGGTTAGGTATGATACACTGTACAAGTAGCTGTACCAACCACAACTCATTTTCCCTATTTGCCCATGACTACGTTGCCACCTGTCGGTGACCCCTTGAGCATATAAAAGGAGCCAAGGGGTCACCGACAGGTGGCAACGTAGTCATGGGCAAAAAGGGAAAATGAGTTGCGGTTGGTACAGCTACTTGTACAGTGTATCATACCTAACCCTGACGGCAGGGGACAAAGGCATTAAATGCCCGTCTGTGTCGCCTAAACAAAGGCAGTAAAGGGACCGCTGTGGACGCCACCGCTAGCCATGAAGGTAGTCTTGCCAGCCATCAAGGTTCACCGGACGACAGCCTTCGCCACGCCGCTACCGAAAGGTCCTGTGGGCGACACGCTGGTGGATGTGCCGGAGCGCAGCTACAGAGGTGGAAGTTTGTCGCGCAAGCGCCTTTGCCGCCGTGGTTGTTTTGTCGTGCCCGGAGCTTGTCGCCATCGGGCCTTCCCAAAGAAGCTCCTCTTGCCGGGCCTTGTCTCCTAGGTGCCTTGAGTTATCTTCCCGCAAGCTCCTCTTGCCGGGCCTTGTCTCCTTAGCTTAGATACTTTGTTCTTGAATGGCTCCAAAGGAACCACGGAGGAGCTAAGCGGTCACCATGCAAGCCTCGCCAGAGGTGTCAGCTTGCCCGTGCACAAGTTCGGGATACTAGGGTACCCTTACTCTAGTACACCGACAAAGAAGCCCAAAGCTAGACCCTAGCCTGAAACTGGGTGCTTCTACTACAAAGGAAATGGTCACTCGAAACAGGAGTAGTAGCTTGAAACAGGAGTTACAAAATAAACAGAGAGTAGTTAAGGACGAGGTGACGATATGTGTTGGAAGTAATTCCAAGGTTGATACAATCACCATCGCACACTCCCTCTACCTTCGGGATTAGAATTGAACCTAAATAATTATTATTTGGTGTTTGTGTTGAGCATTAATATGATTAGATCATGTTTATTGCAATACGGTTATTCATTTAAGTCAGAGAATAATTGTTGTTACATTTATATGAATAAAACCTTCTATGGTCATACACCCAATGTGAATGGTTTGTTGAATCTCGACCGTGGTGGTACACATATTCATAAAATTGATGCCAAAAGATGCAAAGTTGATAATGATAGTGCAACATATTTGTGGCACTACCATTTAGGTCATATTGGTGTAAAGCACATGAAGAAATGAACTCCATGCGGATGGACTTTTGGAATCACTTGATTATGAATCATTTGATGCTTGCGAACCATGACTCATGGGTAACATGACTAAAACTCCGTTCTCCAGAACAATGGAGCGAGCCACTGACTTATTGGAAATTATACATACCGATGTATGCAGTCCTATGAGTGTTGAGGCTCGCGGCGGGTATCATTATTTTCTGACCTTCATAGATGGTTTGAGCAGATATGGGTATATCTACTTGATGAAACACAAGTCTGAAACATTTGAAAAGTTCAAAGAATTTCAGATTGAAGTGGAGAATCATCGTAACAAGAAAAAAAAATTCTACGATCTGATCACAGAGGCGAATATTTGAGTTACGAGTTTGGCCTTCATTTAAAACAATGTGCTCCTATATATATATATATATATATATATATATATATATATATATATATATATTGATATGTTCCTTGAGAAAAGTTGAAAGATGATAGTAGCAATGATGCGGACTGGGTCCGTGATCTGAGGATTATCCTCATTGCTGCATACAAGAATTATGTTCTTGATGCACCGCTAGGTGATAGACCTATTGCGAGAGCGGATGCGGCGTTATGAATGTTTGACAAAGCTCGGTATGATGAGTACTTGATAGTTTAGTGCACCATGCTTTACGGCTTAGACCCGGGACTTAAAAAACGTTTTGAACACCACAGAGCATATGAGATGTTCCAAGAGTTGAAATTGGTACATTTCAGACTCATACCCGTGTTAAAGAGGTATGCGACCTCTGACAAGTACTTCGCCTACAAGATGGAGGAGAATAGCTCAGCTAGTGAGCATGTGCTCAGAATGTCTAGGTACTACAATCGCTTGAATCAAGTGGGAGTTAATCTTCCAGATAAGACAGTGATTGACAGAGTTCTCTAGTCACTATCACCAAGTTAGTAGAACTTCGTGATGAACTATAATATGCAAGGGATGACGAAAACGATTCCCAAGCTATTCGCGATGCTGAAATCAGCGAAGGTAGAAATCAAGAAATAGCATCAAGTGTTGATGGTTAACAAGACCACTAGTTTCAAGAAAAGGGGCAAGCAAAAGAAAGGGAAACTTTAAAAAATGGCAAGAAAGTTGCCACTCCCATGAAGAAGCCCAAAGCTAGACCCAAGCACAGGCTGGGTGCTTCTACTACAAAGGAAATGGTCACTCGAAACAGGAGTAGTAGCTTGAAACATGAGTTACAAAATAAACAGAGACTAGTTAAGGACAAGGTGACTATATGTGTTGGAAGTAATTCCAAGGTTGATACAATCACCATCGCACACTCCCTCTACCTTCGGGATTAGAATTGAACCTAAATAATTGTTATTTGGTGTTTGTGTTGAGCATTAATATGATTAGATCATGTTTATTGCAATACGGTTATTCATTTAAGTCAGAGAATAATTGTTGTTCTGTTTATATGAATAAAACCTTCTATGGTCATACACCCAATGTGAATGGTTTGTTGTATCTCGATCGTGGTGGTACACATATTCATAAAATTGATGCCAAAAGATGCAAAGTTGATAATGATAGTGCAACATATTTGTGGCACTACCATTTAGGTCATATTGGTGTAAAGACGAAGAAATTAACTCCATGCGGATGGACTTTTGGAATCACTTGATTATGAATCATTTGATGCTTGCGAACCATGACTCATGGGTAACATGACTAAAACTCCGTTCTCCGGAACAATGGAGCGAGCCACTGACTTATTGGAAATTATACATACCGATGTATGCAGTCCTATGAGTTTTGAGGCTCGCGGCGGGCATCATTATTTTCTGACCTTCATAGATGGTTTGAGCAGATATGGGTATATATACTTGATGAAACACAAGTCTGAACCATTTGAAAAGTTCAAAGAATTTCAGATGGAAGTGGAGAATCATCGTAACAAGAAAATAATTTTTCTACGATCTGATCGCAGAGGCGAATATTTGAGTTACGAGTTTGGCCTTCATTTAAAACAATGTGCTCATATATATATACATATATATATATATATTGATATGTTCCTTGAGAAAAATTGAAAGATGATAGTAGCAATGATGCGGACTGGGTCCGTGATCTGAGGATTATCCTCATTGCTGCATAGAAGAATTATGTTCTTGATGCACCGCTAGGTGATAGACCAATTGCAGGAGCAGATGTAGACGTTATGAACGTTTGACAAAGCTCGGTATGATGAGTACTTGATAGTTTAGTGCACCATGCTTTACGGCTTAGACCGGGACTTAAAAGCGTTTTGAACACCACAGGCATATGAGATGTTCCAAGAGTTGAAATTGGTATATTTCAGACTCATACCAGTGTTAAGAGGTATGAGACCTCTGACAAGTACTTCGCCTACAAGATGGAGGAGAATAGCTCAGCTAGTGAGCATGTGCTCAAAATGTCTGGGTACTACAATCGCTTGAATCAAGTGGGAGTTAATCTTCCAGATAAGATAGTGATTGATAGAGTTCTCTAGTCACTATCACCAAGTTACTAGAACTTCGTGATGAACTATAATATGCAAGGGATGACGAAAACGATTCCCAAGCTATTCGCGATGCTGAAATCAGCGAAGGTAGAAATCAAGAAATAGCATCAAGTGTTGATGGTTAACAAGACCACTAGTTTCAAGAAAAAGGGCAAGGGAAAGAAAGGGAAACTTCAAAAAAAATGGCAATAAAGTTGCCACTCCCATGAAGAAGCCCAAAGCTAGACCCAAGCCTGAAACTGGGTGCTTCTACTACAAAGGAAATGGTCACTCGAAACAGGAGTAGTAGCTTGAAACAGGAGTTACAAAATAAACAGAGACTAGTTAAGGGCGAGGCGATATGTGTTTGAAGTAATTCCAAGGTTGATACAATCACCATCGCACACTCCCTCTACCTTCGGGATTAGAATTGAACCTAAATAATTGTTATTTGGTGTTTGTGTTGAGCATTAATATGATTAGATCATGTTTATTGCAATACGGTTATTCATTTAAGTCAGAGAATAATTGTTGTTCTATTTATATGAATAAAACCTTCTATGGTCACACACCCAATGTGAATGGTTTTTTGAATCTCTATCGTGGTGGTACACATATTCATAAAATTGATGCAAAAAGATGCAAAGTTGATAATGATAGTGCAACATATTTGTGGCACTACCATTTAGGTCATATTGGTGTAAAGCACATGAAGAAATTAACTCCATGCGGATGGACTTTTGGAATCACTTGATTATGAATCATTTGATGCTTGCGAACCATGACTCATGGGTAACATGACTAAAACTCCGTTCTCGAACAATGGAGCGAGCCAACGACTTATTGGAAATTATACATACCGATGTATGCAGTCCTATGAGTGTTGAGGCTCATGGCGGTATCATTATTTTCTGACCTTCATAGATGGTTTGAGCAGATATGGGTATATCTACTTGATGAAACACAAGTCTGAAACATTTGAAAAGTTCAAAGAATTTCAGATGGAAGTGGAGAATCATCGTAACAAGAAAATAATTTTTCTACGATCTGATCAAAGAGGCGAATATTTGAGTTACGAGTTTGGCCTTCATTTAAAACCATGTGCTCCTATATATATACATACATACGTATATATATACATATATATATATATATATATATATATATTGATATGTTCCTTGAGAAAAATTGAAAGATGATAGTAGCAATGATGCGGACTGGGTCCGTGATCTTAGGATTATCCTCATTGCTGCATAGAAGAATTATGTTCTTGATGCACCGCTAGGTGATAGACCTATTGCAGGAGCAGATGCAGACTTATGAACGTTTGACAAAGCCCATTATGATGAGTACTTGATAGTTTAGTGTGCTTTACGGCTTAGACCGGGGACTTAAAAAACGTTTTGAACACCACAGAGCATATAAGATGTTCCAAGAGTTGAAATTGGTATATTTCAGACTCATACCCGTGTTAAGAGGCATGAGACCTCTGACAAGTACTTCACCTACAAGATGGAGGAGAATAGCTCAGCTAGTGAGCATGTGCTCAGAATGTCTGGGTACTACAATCGCTTGAATCAAGTGGGAGTTAATCTTCCAGATAAGATAGTGATTGACTGAGTTCTCTAGTCTCTATCACCAAGATACTAGAACTTCGTGATGATCTTTTACTTGCAAGGGATGACGAAAACGATTCCTGAGCTTTTCGCGATTCTGAAATCAGCGAAGGTAGATATCAAGAAAGAGCATCAAGTGTTGATGGTTAACAAGACCACTAGTTTCAAGAAAAGGGCAAGGGAAAGAAAGGGAAACTTCAAAAAAATGGCAAGAAAGTTGCCACTCCCATGAAGAAGCCCAAAGCTAGACCCAAGCCTGAAACTGGGTGCTTCTACTACAAAGGAAATGGTCACTCGAAACAGGAGTAGTAGCTTGAAACAGGAGTTACAAAATAAACAGAGACTAGTTAAGGACGAGGTGACGATATGTGTTGGAAGTAATTCCAAGGTTGATACAATCACCATCGCACACTCCCTCTACCTTCAGGATTAGAATTGAACCTAAATAATTGTTATTTGGTGTTTGTGTTGAGCATTAATATGATTAGATCATGTTTATTGCAATACGGTTAATCATTTAAGTCAAAGAATAATTGTTGTTCTGTTTATATGAATAAAACCTTCTATGGTCATACACCCAATGTGAATGGTTTGTTGAATCTCGATCGTGGTGGTACACATATTCATAAAATTGATGCCAAAAGATGCAAAGTTGATAATGATAGTGCAACATATTTGTGGCACTACCATTTAGGTCATATTGGTGTAAAGCACATGAAGAAATTAACTCCATGCGGATGGACTTTTGGAATCACTTGATTATGAATCATTTGATGCTTGTAACCATGACTCATGGGTAACATGACTAAAACTCCGTTCTCCGGAACAATGGAGCGAGCCACTGACTTATTGGAAATTATACATACCGATGTATGCAGTCTTATGAGTGTTGAGGCTCGCGGCGGGTATCAATATTTTCTGACCTTCATAGATGGTTTGAGCAGATATGGGTATATCTACTTGATGAAACACAAGTCTGAAACATTTGAAAAGTTCAAAGAATTTCAGATGGAAGTGGAGAATCATCGTAACAAGAAAATAATTTTTCTACGATCTGATCACAGAGGCGAATATTTGAGTTACGAGTTTGGCCTTCATTTAAAAAAATGTGCTCCTATATATATACATATATATGTATATATGTATATATATATATTGATATGTTCCTTGAGAAAAATTGAAAGATGATAGTAGCAATGATGCGGACTGGGTCCGTGATCTGAGGATTATCCTCATTGCTGCATACAAGAATTATGTTCTTGATGCACCGCTAGGTGATAGACCTATTGCAGGAAGCGGAATCAGAGGCGTTATGAGCGTTTGACAAAGCTCGGTATGATGAGTACTTGATAGTTTAGTGCACCATGCTTTACGGCTTAGACCGGGACTTAAAAAACGTTTTGAACACCACAGAGCATATGAGATGTTCCAAGAGTTGAAATTGGTATATTTCAGACTCATACCCGTGTTAAGAGGTATGAGACCTCTGACAAGTACTTCGCCTACAAGATGGAGGAGAATAGCTCAGCTAGTGAGCATGTGCTCAGAATGTCTGGGTACTACAATCGCTTGAATCAAGAGGGATTTAATCTTCCAGATAAGATAGTGATTGACAGAGTTCTCTAGTCACTATCACCAAGTTACTAGAACTTCGTGATGAACTATAATATGCAAGGGATGACGAAAACGATTCCCAAGCTATTCGCGATGCTGAAATCAGCGAAGGTAGAAATCAAGAAATAACATCAAGTGTTGATGGTTAACAAGACCACTAGTTTCAAGAAAAAGGGCAAGGGAAAGAAAGGGAAACTACAAAAAATGGCAAGAAATTTGCCACTCCCATGAAGAGCCCAAAGCTAGACCCAAGCCTGAAACTGGGTGCTTCTACTACAAAGGAAATGGTCACTCGAAACAGGAGTAGTAGCTTGAAACAGGAGTTACAAAATAAACAGAGACTAGTTAAGGACGAGGTGACGATATGTGTTGGAAGTAATTCCAAGGTTGATACAATCACCATCGCACACTCCCTCTACCTTTGGGATTAGAATTGAACCTAAATAATTGTTATTTGGTGTTTGTGTTGAGCATTAATATGATTAGATCATGTTTATTGCAATACGGTTATTCATTTAAGTCAGAGAATAATTGTTGTTCTGTTTATATGAATAAAACCTTCTATGGTCATACACCCAATGTGAATGGTTTGTTGAATCTCGATCGTGGTGGTACACATATTCATAAAATTGATGCCAAAAGATGCAAAGTTGATAATGATAGTGCAACATATTTGTGGCACTACCATCTAGGTCATATTGGTGTAAAGCACATGAAGAAATTAACTCCATGCGGATGGACTTTTGGAATCACTTGATTATGAATCATTTGATGCTTGCGAACCATGACTCATGGGTAACATGACTAAAACTCCGTTCTCGGAACAATGGAGCGAGCCAGCGACTTATTGGAAATTATACATACCGATGTATGCAGTCCTATGAGTGTTGAGGCTCAAGTGGGTATCAATATTTTCTGACCTTCATAGATGGTTTGAGCAGATATGGGTATATCTACTTGATGAAACACAAGTCTGAAACATTTGAAAAGTTCAAATAATTTCAGATGAAAGTGGAGAATCATCGTAACAAGAAAATAATTTTTCTACGATCTGATCACAGAGGCGAATATTTGAGTTACGAGTTTGGCCTTCATTTAAAAAAATGTGCTCCTATATATATACATATATATGTATATATATATATATATATATATATATATATTGATATGTTCCTTGAGAAAAATTGAAAGATGATAGTAGCAATGATGCGGACTGGGTCCGTGATCTGAGGATTATCCTCATTGCTGCATAGAAGAATTATGTTCTTGATGCACCGCTAGGTGATAGACCTATTGCAGGAGCAGATGCAGACGTTATGAACGTTTGACAAAGCTCGGTATGATGAGTACTTGATAGTTTAGTGCACCATGCTTTACGGCTTAGACCCGGGACTTAAAAAACGTTTTGAACACCACAAAGCATATGAGATGTTCCAAGAGTTGAAATTGGTATATTTCAGACTCATACCCGTGTTAAGAGGTATGAGACCTCTGACAAGTACTTCGCCTACAAGATGGAGGAGAATAGCTCAGCTAGTGAGCATGTGCTCAGAATGTCTAGGTACTACAATCGCTTGAATCAAGAGGATTTAATCTTCCGGATAAGATAGTGATTGACAGAGTTCTCTAGTCACTATCACCAAGTTACTAGAACTTCGTGATGAACTATAATATGCAAGGGATGACGAAAACGATTCCCAAGCTATTCGCGATGCTGAAATCAGCGAAGGTAGAAATCAAGAAATAACATCAAGTGTTGATGGTTAACAAGACCACTAGTTTCAAGAAAAGGGCAAGGAAAGAAAGGGAAACTACAAAAAATGGCAAGAAATTTGCCACTCCCATGAAGAGCCCAAAGCTAGACCCAAGCCTGAAACTGGGTGCTTCTACTACAAAGGAAATGGTCACTCGAAACAGGAGTAGTAGCTTGAAACAGGAGTTACAAAATAAGCAGAGACTAGTTAAGGACGAGGTGACGATATGTGTTGGAAGTAATTCCAAGGTTGATACAATCACCATCGCACACTCCCTCTACCTTCGGGATTAGAATTGAACCTAAATAATTGTTATTTGGTGTTTGTGTTGAGCATTAATATGATTAGATCATGTTTATTGCAATACGGTTATTCATTTAAGTCGTAGAATAATTGTTGTTCTGTTTATATGAATAAAACCTTCTATGGTCATACACCCAATGTGAATGGTTTGTTGAATCTCGATCGTGGTGGTACACATATTCATAAAACTGATGCCAAAAGATGCAAAGTTGATAATGATAGTGCAACATATTTGTGGCACTACCATTTAGGTCATATTGGTGTAAAGCACATGAAGAAATTAACTCCATGCGGATGGACTTTTGGAATCACTTGATTATGAATCATTTGATGCTTGCGAACCATGACTCATGGGTAACATGACTAAAATTCCGTTCTCCGGAACAATGGAGCGAGCCACTGACTTATTGGAAATTATACATACCGATGTATGCAACCCTATGAGTGTTGAGGCTCGCGGCGGGTATCATTATTTTCTGACCTTCATAGATGGTTTGAGCAGATATGGGTATATCTACTTGATGAAACACAAGTCTGAAACATTTGAAAAGTTCAAAGAATTTCAGATGGAAGTGGAGAATCATCGTAACAAGAAAATAATTTTTCTACGATCTGATAACAGAGGCGAATATTTGAGTTACGAGTTTGGCCTTCATTTAAAACAATGTGCTCCTATATATATACATATATATATATATATATATATATATATATATATATTGATATGTTCCTTGAGAAAAATTGAAAGATGATAGTAGCAATGATGTGGACTGGGTCCGTGATCTGAGGATTATCCTCGTTGCTGCATAGAAGAATTATGTTCTTGATGCACCGCTAGGTGATAGACCTATTGCAGGAGCAGATGCAGACGTTATGAACGTTTGACAAGGCTCGGTATGATGAGTACTTGATAGTTTAGTGCACCATGCTTTACGGCTTAGACCCGGGACATAAAAAACGTTTTGAACACCACAAAGCATATGAGATGTTCCAAGAGTTGAAATTGGTATTTTTCAGACTCATACCAGTGTTAAGAGGTATGAGACCTCTGACAAGTACTTCGCCTACAAGATGGAGGAGAATAGCTCAGCTAGTGAGCATGTGCTCAGAATGTCTGGGTACTACAATCGCTTGAATCAAGTGGGAGTTAATCTTCCAGATAAGATAGTGATTGACAGAGTTCTCTAGTCACTATCACCAAGTTACTAGAACTTCGTGATGAACTATAATATGCAAGGGATGACGAAAACGATTCCCAAGCTATTCGCGATGCTGAAATCAGCGAAGGTAGAAATCAAGAAATAGCATCAAGTGTTGATGGTTAACAAGACCACTAGTTTCAAGAAAAAGGGCAAGGGAAAGAAAGGGAAACTTCAAAAAAATGGCAAGAAAGTTGCCACTCCCATGAAGAAGCCCAAAGCTAGACCCAAGCCTGAAACTGGGTGCTTCTACTACAAAGGAAATGGTCACTCGAAACAGGAGTAGTAGCTTGAAACAGGAGTTACAAAATAAACAAGACTAGTTAAGGACGAGGTGACGATATGTGTTGGAAGTAATTCCAAGTTTGATACAATCACCATCGCACACTCCCTCTACCTTTGGGATTAGAATTGAACCTAAATAATTGTTATTTGGTGTTTGTGTTGAGCATTAATATGATTAGATCATGTTTATTGCAATACGGTTATTCATTTAAGTCAGAGAATAATTGTTGTTACATTTATATGAATAAAACCTTCTATGGTCATACACCCAATGTGAATGGTTTGTTGAATCTCGATCGTGGTGGTACACATATTCATAAAATTGATGCCAAAAGATGCAAAGTTGATAATGATAGTGCAACATATTTGTGGCACTACCATCTAGGTCATATTGGTGTAAAGCACATGAAGAAATTAACTCCATGCGGATGGACTTTTGGAATCACTTGATTATGAATCATTTGATGCTTGCGAACCATGACTCATGGGTAACATGACTAAAACTCCGTTCTCCAGAACAATGGAGCGAGCCACTGACTTATTGGAAATTATACATACCGATGTATGCAGTCCTATGAGTGTTGAGGCTCATGGTAGATATCATTATTTTCTGACCTTCATAGATGGTTTGAGCAGATATGGGTATATCTACTTGATGAAACACAAGTCTGAAACATTTGAAAAGTTCAAAGAATTTCAGATGGAAGTGGAGAATCATCGTAACAAGAAAATAATTTTTCTACGATCTGATCAAAGAGGCGAATATTTGAGTTACGAGTTTGGCCTTCATTTAAAAAAATGTGCTCCTATATATATACATATATATGTATATATATATATTGATATGTTCCTTGAGAAAAATTGAAAGATGATAGTAGCAATGATGTGGACTGGGTCCGTGATCTGAGGATTATCCTCATTGCTGCATAGAAGAATTATGTTCTTGATGCACCGCTAGGTGATAGACCTATTGCAGGAGCAGATGCAGACGTTATGAGCGTTTGACAAAGCTCGGTATGATGAGTACTTGATAGTTTAGTGCACCATGCTTTACGGCTTAGAACCGGGACTTAAAAACGTTTTGAACACCACAAAGCATATGAGATGTTCCAAGAGTTGAAATTGGTATATTTCAGACTCATACCAGTGTTAAGAGGTATGAGACCTCTGACAAGTACTTCGCCTACAAGATGGAGGAGAATAGCTCAGCTAGTGAGCATGTGCTCAAAATGTCTGGGTACTACAATCGCTTGAATCAAGAGGGATTTAATCTTCCAGATAAGATAGTGATTGACAGAGTTCTCTAGTCACTATCACCAAGTTACTAGAACTTCGTGATGAACTATAATATGCAAGGGATGACGAAACGATTCCCAAGCTATTCGCGATGCTTTGAAATCAGCGAAGGTAGAAATCAAGAAATAACATCAAGTGTTGATGGTTAACAAGACCACTAGTTTCAAGAAAAAGGGCAAGGGAAAGAAAGGAAACTACAAAAATGGCAAGAAATTTGCCACTCCCATGAAGAAGCCCAAAGCTAGACCCAAGCACAAGCTGGGTGCTTCTACTACAAAGGAAATGGTCACTCGAAACAGGAGTAGTAGCTTGAAACAGGAGTTACAAAATAAACAGAGACTAGTTAAGGACGAGGTGACGATATGTGTTGGAAGTAATTCCAAGGTTGATACAATCACCATCGCACACTCCCTCTACCTTGGGATTAGAATTGAACCTAAATAATTGTTATTTGGTGTTTGTGTTGAGCATTAATATGATTAGATCATGTTTATTGCAATACGGTTATTCATTTAAGTCAGAGAATAATTGTTGTTCTGTTTATATGAATAAAACCTTCTATGGTCATACACCCAATGTGAATGGTTTGTTGAATCTCGATCGTGGTGGTACACATATTCATAAAACTGATGCCAAAAGATGCAAAGTTGATAATGATAGTGCAACATATTTGTGGCACTACCATTTAGGTCATATTGGTGTAAAGCACATGAAGAAATTAACTCCATGCGGATGGACTTTTGGAATCACTTGATTATGAATCATTTGATGCTTAAGTAACCATGACTCATGGGTAACATGACTAAAACTCCGTTCTCCAGAACAATGGAGCGAGCCACTGACTTATTGGAAATTATACATACCGATGTATGCAGTCCTATGAGTGTTGAGGCTCGCGGCGGGTATCATTATTTTCTGACCTTCATAGATGGTTTGAGCAGATATGGGTATATCTACTTGATGAAACACAAGTCTGAAACATTTGAAAAGTTCAAATAATTTCAGATGAAAGTGGAGAATCATCGTAACAAGAAAATAATTTTTCTACGATCTGATCACAGAGGCAAATATTTGAGTTACGAGTTTGGCCTTCATTTAAAAAAATGTGCTCCTATATATATACATATATATGTATATATATATATATATTGATATGTTCCTTGAGAAAAATTGAAAGATGATAGTAGCAATGATGCGGACTGGGTCCGTGATCTGAGGATTATCCTCATTGCTGCATAGAAGAATTATGTTCTTGATGCACCGCTAGGTGATAGACCTATTGCAGGAGCAGATGCAGACGTTATGAGCGTTTGACAAATCTCGGTATGATGAGTACTTGATAGTTTAGTGCACCATGCTTTACGGCTTAGACCCGGGACTTATAAAACGTTTTGAACACCACAGAGCATATGAGATGTTCCAAGAGTTCAAATTGGTATATTTCAGACTCATACCCGTGTTAAGAGGTATGAGACCTCTGACAAGTACTTCGCCTACAAGATGGAGGAGAATAGCTCAGCTAGTGAGCATGTGCTCGTAATGTCCGGGTACTACAATCGCTTGAATCAAGTGGGAGTTAATCTTCCGGATAAGATAGTGATTGATGAGTTCTCTAGTCACTATCACCAAGTTACTAGAACTTCGTGATGAACTATAATATGCAAGGGATGACGAAACGATTCCCAAGCTATTCGTGATGCTGAAATCAGCGAAGGTAGAAATCAAGAAATAGCATCAAGTGTTGATGGTTAACAAGACCACTAGTTTCAAGAAAAAGGGCAAGGGAAAGAAAGGGAAACTTCAAAAAAATTGCAAGAAAGTTGCCACTCCCATGAAGAAGCCCAAAGCTAGACCCAAGCCTGAAACTGGGTGCTTCTACTACAAAGGAAATGGTCACTCGAAACAGGAGTAGTAGCTTGAAACAGGAGTTACAAAATAAACAGAGACTAGTTAAGGACGAGGTGACGATATGTGTTGGAAGTAATTCCAAGGTTGATACAATCACCATCGCACACTCCCTCTACCTTCGGGATTAGAATTGAACCTAAATAATTGTTATTTGGTGTTTGTGTTGAGCATTAATATGATTAGATCATGTTTATTGCAATACGGTTATTCATTTAAGTCAGAGAATAATTTTTGTTCTGTTTATATGAATAAAACCTTCTATGGTCATACACCCAATGTGAATGGTTTGTTGAATCTCGATCGTGGTGGTACACATATTCATAAAATTGATGCCAAAAGATGCAAAGTTGATAATGATAGTGCAACATATTTGTGGCACTACCATTTAGGTCATATTGGTGTAAAGCACATGAAGAAATTAACTCCATGCGGATGGACTTTTGGAATCACTTGATTATGAATCATTTGATGCTTGCGAACCATGACTCATGGGTAACATGACTAAAATTCCGTTCTCCGGAACAATGGAGCGAGCCACTGACTTATTGGAAATTATACATACCGATGTATGCAGCCCTATGAGTGTTGAGGCTCGCGGCGGGTATCATTATTTCTGACCTTCATAGATGGTTTGAGCAGATATGGGTATATCTACTTGATGAAACACAAGTCTGAAACATTTGAAAAGTTCAAAGAATTTCAGATGGAAGTGGAGAATCATCGTAACAAGAAAATAATTTTTCTACGATCTGATAACAGAGGCGAATATTTGAGTTACGAGTTTGGCCTTCATTTAAAACAATGTGCTCCTATATATATATACATATATATATATATATATATATATATATATTGATATGTTCCTTGAGAAAAATTGAAAGATGATAGTAGCAATGATGCGGATCGGGTCCGTGATCCGAGGATTATCCTCGTTGCTGCATAGAAGAATTATGTTCTTGATGCACCGCTAGGTGATAGACCTATTGCGAGGAGCGGATGCACGAGGCGTTATGAGCGTTTGACAAGGCTCGGTATGATGAGTACTTGATAGTTTAGTGCACCATGCTTTACGGCTTAGACCCGGGACATAAAAAAGCGTTTTGAACACCACAAAGCATATGAGATGTTCCAAGAGTTGAAATTGGTATTTTTCAGACTCATACCGGTGTTAAGAGGTATGAGACCTCGACAAGTACTTCACCTACAAGATGGAGGAGAATAGCTCAGCTAGTGAGCATGTGCTCGAGAATGTCCGGGTACTACAATCGCTTGAATCAAGTGGGAGTTAATCTTCCAGATAAGATAGTGATTGACAGAGTTCTCTAGTCACTATCACCAAGTTACTAGAACTTCGTGATGAACTATAATATGCAAGGGATGAGGAAAACGATTCCCAAGCTATTCGCGATGCTGAAATCAGCGAAGGTAGAAATCAAGAAATAGCATCAAGTGTTGATGGTTAACAAGACCACTAGTTTCAAGAAAAAGGGCAAGGAAAGAAAGGAAACTTCAAAAAAATGGCAAGAAAGTTGCCACTCCCATGAAGAAGCCCAAAGCTAGACCCAAGCCTGAAACTGGGTGCTTCTACTACAAAGGAAATGGTCACTCGAAACAGGAGTAGTAGCTTGAAACATGAATTACAAAATAAACAGAAACTAGTTAAGGACGAGGTGACGATATGTGTTGGAAGTAATTCCAAAGTTGATACAATCACCATCGCACACTCCCTCTACCTTCGGGATTAGAATTGAACCTAAATAATTGTTATTTGGTGTTTGTGTTGAGCATTAATATGATTAGATCATGTTTATTGCAATACGGTTATTCATTTAAGTCAGAGAATGATTGTTGTTCTGTTTATATGAATAAAACCTTCTATGGTCATACACCCAATGTGAATGGTTTGTTGAATCTCGATCGTGGTGGTACACATATTCATAAAATTGATGCCAAAAGATGCAAAGTTGATAATGATAGTGCAACATATTTGTGGCACTACCATTTAGGTCATATTGGTGTAAAGCACATGAAGAAATTAACTCCATGCGGATGGACTTTTGGAATCACTTGATTATGAATCATTTGATGCTTGCGAACCATGACTCATGGGTAACATGACTAAAACTCCGTTCTCCGGAACAATGTTGCGAGCCACTAACTTATTGGAAATTATACATACCGATGTATGCAGTCCTATGAGTGTTGAGGCTCACGGCGGGTATCATTATTTTCTGACCTTCATAGATGGTTTGAGCAGATATGGGTATATCTACTTGATGAAACACAAGTCTGAAACATTTGAAAAGTTCAAAGAATTTCAGATGGAAGTGGAGAATCATCGTAACAAGAAAATAATTTTTCTACGATCTAATCACAGAGGCGAATATTTGAGTTATGAGTTTGGCCTTCATTTAAAACAATGTGCTCCTATATATATACATATATATATATATTGATATGTTCCTTGAGAAAAATTGAAAGATGATAGTAGCAATGACGCGGACTGGGTCCGTGATCTGAGGATTATCCTCATTGCTGCATAGAAGAATTATGTTCTTGATGCACCGCTAGGTGATAGACCTATTGCAGGAGCGTAGCGGACGTTATGAACGCGTTTGACAAGGCTCGGTATGATGAGTACTTGATAGTTTAGTGCACCATGCTTTACGGCTTAGACCCGGGACTTAAAAAACGTTTTGAACACCACAAAGCATATGAGATGTTCCAAGAGTTGAAATTGGTATTTTTCAGACTCATACCCGTGTTAAGAGGTGTGATACCTCTGACAAGTACTTCGCCTACAAGATGGAGGAGAATAGCTCAGCTAGTGAGCATGTGCTCAGAATGTATGGGTACTACAATCGCTTGAATCAAGAGGGATTTAATCTTCCAGATAAGATAGTGATTGACAGAGTTCTCTAGTCACTATCACCAAGTTACTAGAACTTCGTGATGAACTATAATATGCAAGGGATGACGAAAACGATTCCCAAGCTATTCGCGATGCTGAAATCAGCGAAGGTAGAAATCAAGAAATAGCATCAAGTGTTGATGGTTAACAAGACCACTAGTTTCAAGAAAAAGGGCAAGGGAAAGAAAGGGAAACTACAAAAAATGGCAAGAAATTTGCCACTCCCATGAAGAAGCCCAAAGCTAGACCCAAGCCTGAAACTGGGTGCTTCTACTACAAAGGAAATGGTCACTCGAAACAGGAGTAGTAGCTTGAAACAGGAGTTACAAAATAAATAGAGACTAGTTAAGGACGAGGTGGCAATATGTGTTGGAAGTAATGCCAAGGTTGATACAATTACCATCGCACACTCCCACTACCTTCGGGATTAGAATTGAACCTAAATAATTGTTATTTGGTGTTTGTGTTGAGCATTAATATGATTAGATCATGTATATTGCAATACGGTTATTCATTTAAGTCAGAGAATAATTGTTGTTACATTTATATGAATAAAACCTTCTATGGTCATACACCCAATGTGAATGGTTTGTTGAATCTCGATCGTGGTGGTACACATATTCATAAAATTGATGCCAAAAGATGCAAAGTTGATAATGATAGTGCAACATATTTGTGGCACTACCATTTAGGTCATATTGGTGTAAAGCACATGAAGAAATTAACTCCATGCGGATGGACTTTTGGAATCACTTGATTATGAATCATTTGATGCTTGCGAACCATGACTCATGGGTAACATGACTAAAACTCCGTTCTCCGGAACAATGGAGCGGGCCACTGACTTATTGGAAATTATACATACGAATGTATGCAGTCCTATGAGTGTTGAGGCTCGCGGCGGGTATCATTATTTTCTGACCTTCATAGATGGTTTGAGCAGATATGGGTATATCTACTTGATGAAACACAAGTCTGAAACATTTGAAAAGTTCAAAGAATTTCAGATGGAAGTGGAGAATCATCGTAACAAGAAAATATTTTTTCTACGATCTGATCACAGAGACGAATATTTGAGTTACGAGTTTGGCCTTCATTTAAAACAATGTGCTCCTATATATATATACATATATAGATATATATATATATATATATATATATATTGATATGTTCCTTGAGAAAAATTGAAAGATGATAGTGGCAATGATGCGGACTGGGTCCGTGATCTGAGGATTATCCTCATTGCTGCATAGAAGAATTATGTTCTTGATGCACCGCTAGGTGATAGACCTATTGCAGGAGCAGATGCAGACGTTATGAACGTTTGACAAAGCTCGGTATGATGAGTACTTGATAGTTTAGTGCACCATGCTTTACGGCTTAGACCCGAGACTTAAAAACGTTTTGAACACCACAGAGCATATGAGATGTTCCAAGAGTTGAAATTGGTATATTTCAGGCTCATACCCGTGTTAAGAGGTATGAGACCTCTGACAAGTACTTCGCCTACAAGATGGAGGAGAATAGCTCAGCTAGTGAGCATGTGCTCAGAATGTCCGGTACTACAATCGCTTGAATCAAGTGGGAGTTAATCTTCCGGATAAGATAGTGATTGACAGAGTTCTCTAGTCACTATCACCAAGTTACTAGAACTTCGTGATGAACTATAATATGCAAGGGATGACGAAAACGATTCCCAAGCTATTCGCGATGCTGAAATCAGCGAAGGTAGAAATCAAGAAATAGCATCAAGTGTTGATGGTTAACAAGACCACTAGTTTCAAGAAAAAGGGCAAGGGAAAGAAAGGGAAACTTCAAAAAAATGGCAAAAAAGTTACCACTCCCATGAAGAAGCCCAAAGCTAGACCCAAGCCTGAAACTGGGTGCTTCTACTACAAAGGAAATGGTCACTCGAAACAGGAGTAGTAGCTTGAAATAGGAGTTACAAAATAAACAGAGACTAGTTAAGGACGAAGTGACGATATGTGTTGGAAGTAATTCCAAGGTTGATACAATCACCGTCACACACTCCCTCTACCTTCGGGATTAGAATTGAACCTAAATAATTGTTATTTGGTGTTTGTGTTGAGCATTAATATGATTAGATCATGTTTATTGCAATACGGTTATTCATTTAAGTTAGAGAATAATTGTTGTTACATTTATATGAATAAAACCTTCTATGGTCATACACCCAATGTGAATGGTTTGTTGAATCTCGATCGTGGTGGTACACATATTCATAAAATTGATGCCAAAAGATGCAAAGTTGATAATGATAGTGCAACATATTTGTGGCACTACCATTTAGGTCATATTGGTGTAAAGCACATGAAGAAATTAACTCCATGCGGAAGGACTTTTGGAATCACTTGATTATGAATCATTTGATGCTTGCGAACCATGACTCATGGGTAACATGACTAAAACTCCGTTCTCCGGAACAATGGAGCGAGCCACTGACTTATTGGAAATTATACATACCGATGTATGCAGCCCTATGAGTGTTGAGGCTCGCGGCGGGTATCATTATTTTCTGACCTTCATAGATGGTTTGAGAAGATATGGGTATATCTACTTGATGAAACACAAGTCTGAAACATTTGAAAAGTTCAAAGAATTTCAGATTGAGGTGGAGAATCATCGTAACAAGAAAATAATTTTTCTACAATCTGATCGCAGAGGCGAATATTTGAGTTACGAGTTTGGCCTTCATTTAAAACAATGTGGAATAGTTTCACAACTCACGCCACCTGGAACACCACAGCGTAATGGTGTGTCCGAACATCGTAACCGTACTTTATAAGATATGGTACGATCTATGGCGTCTCTTACCGATTTACCACTATCGTTTTGGGGTTATGCATTAGAGACAGCTGCATTCACGTTAAATAGGGCACCATCTAAATCTGATGAGATGACACCGTATGATCTGTGGTTTGGCAAGAAACCTAAGCTGTCATTTCTTAAATGTTTGGGATTGCGACATTTATGTCAAAAGGCTTCAGCCTGATAAGCTCGAACCCAAATCGGAGAAGTGCGTCTTCATAGGATACACCTTCTACCACAGATCCGAAAGGCAAGATCTTTGTTGCTAAGAATGGATCCTTTCTAGAGAAGGATTTTCTCTCGAAAGAAGTGAGTGGGAGGAAAGTAGAACTTGATGAACTAATTGTACCTTCTCTCAAATTGGAAAGTATCTCATAATAGAAAAACATCCCCGTGATGCCTACACCAACAAGAGAGGAAGCTAATGATAATGATCGTGAAGCTGCAGATCAAGTAATACCGAACCTCGTAGGTCAACCAGAGCATGTTCCGCACCAGAGTGGTACGGTAATCCTGTTATGGAAGTCATGTTACTTGACCATGATGAACCTACGAACTATGAGGAAGCGATCATGAGCCTAGATTCCACAAAATGGTTTGAGGCCATGAAATCTGAGATAGGATTCATTTATGAGAACAAAGTATGGACTTTGGTTGACTTGGCCGATGATCGGCAAGCCATAGGGAATAAATGAATCTTCAAGAGGAAGACGGATGCTGATAGTAGTGTTACTATCTACAAAGCTAGACTTGTCGAAAAAGGTTTTTGACAAGTTCAAGGTGTTGACTACGATGAGATTTTCTCACTCGTAGCGATGCTTAAGTCTGTCCGAATCATGTTAGCAATTGCCACATTTTATGAAATCGCAAATGGATGTCAAAACTGCATTCCTTAATGGATTTCTTAAAGAGGAGTTGTATATGATGCAACCATAAGGTTTTTTCGATCCTAAAGGTGCTAACAAAGTGTGCAAACTCCAGCGATCCATCTATGGACTGGTGCAAGCATCTCGGAGTTGGAATATATGCTTTGATATGGTGATCAAAGCATATGGTTTTATACAGACTTGTGGTGAAGCCTGTATTTACAAGAAAGTGAGTGGGAGCACTACAGCCTTTCCGATAAGTATATGGGAATGACATATTGTTGATCAGAAATGATGTAAATTTTTCTGGAAAGCATAAAGGAGTGTTTGAAAGGAGTTTTTCGAAGAAAGACCTTAGTGAAGCTGCTTACATATTGGTGTTGGAAATATGCCCTAGAGGCAATAATAAAGTGGTTATTATTATATTTCCTTTTTCATTATAATTGTCTATTGTTCATGCTATAATTGTGTTATCCGCAAATCGTAATACATGTGTGACTACATAGACCACAACATGTCCCTAGTGAGCCTCTAGTTGACTAGCTCGTTGATCAATAGATGGTTACGATTTCCTGACCATGGACATTGGATGTCGTTGATAACGGGATCACATCATTAGGAGAATGATGTGATGGACAAGACCCAATCCTAAGCATAGCACAAGATCGTGTAGTTCGTCTGCTAAAGCTTTTCTAATGTCAAGTATCATTTCCTTAGACCATGAGATTGTGTAACTCCCGGATACCGTAGGAATGCTTTGGGTGTGCCAAACGTCAAAATGTAACTGGGTGGCTATAAAGGCACACTATGGGTATCTCTCAAAGTGTCTGTTGGGTTGGCACGAATCGAGACTGGGATTTGTCACTACGTGTAACGGAGAGGTATCTCTGGGCCCACTCGGTAGGACACCATCATAATGAGCTCAATGTGACCAAGGAGTTTATCACGAGATGATGTGTTACGAACGAGTAAAGAGACTTGCCGGTAACGAGATTGAACAAGGTATACGGATACCGACGATCGAATCTCGGGCAAGTATCATACGGTGGACAAAGGGAATTGTGTATGGGATTGATTGAATCCCCGACATCGTGGTTCATCCGATGAGATCATCATGGAACATGTGGGAACCAATATGGGTATCCAGATCCCGCTATTGGTTATTGGCCAGAGAGGTGTCTCGGTCATGTCTGCATGGTTCCCGAACCCGTAGGGTCTACACACAAGGTTCAGTGACGCTAGAGTTGTTATGAGAAATAGTATGTGGTTACCGAATGTTGTTCGGAGTCCCGGATGAGATCCCGAACGTCACGAGGAGTTCCGGAATGGTCCGGAGGTGAAGATTTATATATGGGAAGTTGTCATACGGTCACCAGATGTGTTCGGGGGTTTGCCGGTATTGTACCGGGACCACCGAAGGGGTTTCGGGGGTCCACCTGCCCCGGAGGGACCTATGGGATGTATGTGGAAGGGAACCAGCCCCTAAGTGGGCTAGGTGATATGTCTCCAATGTATCTATAATTTTTTATTGTTCCATGCTATTATATATTCTGTTTTGGATGTTTAATGGGATTTATTATGCACTTCTATATTATTTTGGGACTAACCGACTAACCCAAGGCCCAGTGCAAATTGCTGTTTTTTTGCCTATTAAAGTGTTTCGCAGAAAAGGAATACCAAACGGACTCCAAACGGAATGAAACCTTCGGGAACGTGATTTTTGGAACAAACGTGATCCAGAGGACTTGGAGTGGATGTCAAGAAACAACCAAGGAGGCCACGAGGCAGGGAGGCACGCCTGCCCCCCTGGGCGCGCCCCCCACCCTCGTGGGCCCCTCGCAGCTCCACCGACCTACTTCTTCCTCCTATCTATACCTACGTACCCCGAAACCATCCATGAGCACCATGAAACCCTATTTTCGCCGCAACATTCTATACCCGTGAGATCCCATCTTGGGGCCTTTTCCGGCGCTCTGCCGGAGGGGGCATTGATCATGGAGGGCTTCTACATCAACACCATAGCCTCTCCGATGATGTGTGAGTAGTTTACCTCAGACCTTCGGGTCCATAGTTATTAGCTAGATGGCTTCTTCTCTCTCTTTGGATCTCAATACAAAGTTCTCCACGGTTCTCTTGGAGATCTATTCGATGTAACTCTTTTTTGCGGTGTGTTTGTCGAGATCTGATGAATTGTGGGTTTATGATCAAGATTATCTATGAACAATATTTGAATCTCCTCTGAATTCTTTTATTTATGATTTGTTATCTTTGCAAGTCTCTTCGAATTATCAGTTTGGTTTGGCCTACTAGATTGATCTATCTTGCAATGGGAGAAGTGCTTAGCTTTGGGTTCAATCATGCAGTGCTCGATCCCATTGACAGAAGGGGAAACGACACGTGTTGTATTATTGCCATCGAGGATAAAAATATGGGGTTTATATCATATTGCTTGAGTTTATCCCTCTACATCATGTCATCTTTCCTAATACGTTACTCTGTTCCTATGAACTTAATACTCTAGATGCATGCTGGATAGCGGTCAATGTGTGGAGTAATAGTAGTAGATGCAGAATCGTTTCGGTCTACTTGTCACGGACGTGATGCCTATATACATGATCATGCCTAGATATTCTCATAACTATGCTCAATTCTATCAATTGCTCGACAGTAATTTGTTCGCCCACCGTAATACTTATGCTCTTGAGAGAAGCCACTAGTGAAACCTATGCCCCCCGAGTCTATTCTCTATCATATTAATCTCCCGTTATTTCTATCACCGTTTATTTTGCTTTCTTTACTTTTAGTCTTTATTATAAAAATACCAAAAATATTATCTTATCATCTCTATCAGATCTCACTTTTGCAAGTGGCCATGAAGGGATTGACAACCCCTTTATCGCGTTGGTTGCAAGGTTCTTATTTGCTTGTGTAGGTACGAGGGACTTGAGCGTGGTCTCCTACTGGATTGATACCTTGGTTCTCAAAAACTGAGGGAAATATTTACGCTACTTTACTGCATCACCCTTCCTTCTTCAAGGGAAAACCAATGCAATGCTCAAGAGGTAGCAAGAAGGATTTCTGGCGCCGTTGCCGGGGAGTCTACACACAAGTCAAGACATACCAAGTACCCATCACAAACTCTTATCCCTCGCATTACATTATTTGCCATTTGCCTCTCGTTTTCCTCTCCCCCACTTCACCCTTGCCGTTTTATTCACCCTTCTTTTGTTCGTCTTTTTCGTTTGCTTTGATGTCTTATTTGGCTCCTTTGCTCGTTTTGTCGGTGGGAAACCACACCTATGGGATCACAAGAATCCCTACTGCGGTTGCGGGGCGCGGGGTTGAGAGAAGAGCGGGTCTAACAGAGAAGCACGTGGTTCGTTTATCCAGGTTCGGGCCGCGAGGATGCGTTAAACCCTACTCCTGCTTTGGTGGATGTATTCTGTGTTCTTGAGCTAGCTACGGAGTGTAACGAGCTCCAAAAAGCCAAATCCTTTTCCTGGTCGCCCCGGGCCTCCTTTTATAGGTGAAAGGGCTGCCACAAAGGGCACATGTGAGGTGGAAAGGTCTATAGTGGCATGAGGTTATCCCTCATATTACAGGACAAGGTGTATTTAATGCATCGCTTAGGTGTCCTCTCACTTTATCGGGGACGGGGGTGAGGCTCATCCCGTCCGTCGCTGCTCCTCCAGGCTTCGACACGCGCCCTGGCCAGCGGTGCATGCGGTGCCATGTAGGCAGGCAGGCAGCTGAGGTGGCGCGGTGGTGGAGCCTCCACGAAGGGCTGCATGTAGCCACGCAGGTGCCTGCCTAGCTGGTTGGGTCAGCAGCTACATGCGAACGGTGGCAGAGCCTTGGTTGGTGCGGGCCTGATGGTGGCCCTGCTGGCGTGCTTGGCGAGGGCCTTGCCGGGTGGCCCGACAAGGGTCTTGCCGTGGTGCGCAGGAGTCCTCGGCAAGGATCTTGCCGGGGTCTTGTGGGTTCCTTCGGCGAGGATGGATGCCTTCCCATTCTCACTTGATCTTGACTATTCTTTGTCTTCACAAAGATCTGCATGCCACCACAGAGGTGCCTCCCGAGCCCTGTCCCAACACATGTGTTGAGTGTTGGTGGGCTCGAGGGTGGCTCGCTCGGCTGGCGTGGGCGAGCTGCCCCGGCAAGGGTCTTGCTGGGGCCGCTGGGGCCGCCCCGGCAAGGATCCTTGCCGGGGAAACCTGCTTTGCCCATCTGATCTTTGTGGCCTTGGTCGTTGTCGTTGCTTTGCTTCGTCTTGGGCTTCGGTCTTACCATGGCTCACCTCCTCCGCCCTGCTTGGTGTGGCCGTGGGCGTGGCTCCGACTGCCCGTGCACAGGTAAAGGGGTACAAAAATGTGCCCCTAGTTTTGTACACCGACAGGAGCCCCCGGGCCTGGGCCACAAATAAGCGCGACACGTTGTTGGGTCAGGCCGAAAACGGTGTGCGGGCATGCGGGGCGGTTTTTACTGCGGTAAGATTTTTCGCGCGCTGCGCTTCCCATGACCCGCACGTGCGGCGCGGTGTGGATGTCACGCCCAATATGCGACCCTATCCAAAAGGAACTCGAAGGTCCCACCAAGGATAGACCCGCATATTTAAATGCTTATGCAAAGTGGATATCATTACATCAACATTACATAAAAGATGGGGATACATACAAAAGGCATACAATGCCACACGAATACAACAATACAACATACGAGATCAACATCCGACTATGGATGAAACATAAACAGAAACTCAAACGACATCCACCCTGCTAGCCCAGGCTGCCGACCTGGAACCTATCCCTTGATCGAAGAAGAAGCAGAAGAAGAACTCCAAAACAAGCAACATCGCTCTCACGTCATGAACATCGCATAACATGTACCTGCAACTGTTGTTGTAGTAATCTGTGAGCCAACAAGGACTCGGCAATCCCATTACCATGGGTATCAAGACTAGCAAAGCTTAAAGGGAAAGGAAGGGGTAAAGTGGTGAGGTTGCAGCAGCGACTAAGCATGATATGGCGGCTAACATACGCAAATAAGAGCGAGAAGAGAGCAAGCGGAACGGTCGAGAAGCTAGCAATGATCAAGAAGTGATCCTGAACTCCTACTTACGTCATACCTAACCCAGAAACCGTGTTCTCCTCTCGATCAACCCCGAAAAGAGACACTCACGGTTGGTGTATTTTAGAAGAGTTTACTTCAAGTTTACTACAACCGGATATTAACAAATTCCCATCTGCCACATAACCGCAGCACGGCTCTCGAAAGTTTATACCTCGCAAGGGTGTCCCAACTTAGCCCATGATAAGCTCTCGCGATCAACGAAGGATATTCCTTCTCCCGGAAGACCCGATCAGTCTCGGAATCCGGCTACAAGACATTTCGACAAAGAATAAAACAAGACAAGCAAGACCTCCCGGCGTGCCGACATCCCGATAGTAGCCACAGATCTCGCCTCGTGCCACGACCGGATGAGCAGACGTACAACTAGAACCAGCCCTCAAGTTTCCCGAGGTGGCGCTGCAAGTGGCTCTAGTTTGGACCAACACTTAGACAAGCATTGGCCCGGGGGGGCTAAAATGAAGATGACCCTTGAGAGCGCGACTCCCAAGGGAAAAAGGGCTAGGTGAGGCAAATGGTAAAACCAATGTTGGGCCTTGCTGGAAGAATTTTATTCAAAGCGAACTGTCAAAGGGGTCCCATAAATCACCCAACCGCGTTAGGGACGCAAAATCCGGGAACATAATACCGATATGACGGAAACTAGGGCGGCAAGAGTGGAACAAAACACCAGGCATAAGGCCGAGCCTTCCACCCTTTACCAAGTATATAGATGCATTAATTAAATAAGAGATACTGTGATATCCCAACATAAACATAATCCAACGTGGAGCAAACTTCATCTTCACCTGCAACTAGCAACGCTATAAGAGGGGCTGAGCAAAAGCGGTAACATAGCCACACAATGGTTTGCTAGGAAGGGTGACAAAGGTTAGAGGTTCATGTCAATTTGGGAGGCTTGAGGAGCAAGTGGTAGGTAACGCAGCAAAGCGATAGAACGAAGCAACTAGCATAGCAATGATAGTAGTGAGATCTAGGGTAGCGGTCATCTTGCCTGAAGTCAAGCAAGGAAGAAGAACGAGTCCATGAAGACGAACCAAGCGTAGACGAACGAATCCTCACGATCGCAACGAAACAGGAACTATCGAGAGAAGCACACAACATGGTAAACACTCCACATGTGAACAAGGAAAGATGCACAACCAAGTATGATGCATGACAAGCTACATGAAGCTACTCATGGCAAGAGATGATGCATACAAGAGCAACACATCAAAGCAAGTTTAAATGAGGCCGGAAACATCATATAACAATTCCGGTAAGTCCTCATGCAAATTTCAAAATTGGTCCAGATCTGAGTAAACCTTATGTTCAAGTTGTTAAACAACAAGTTAATATGCACCACGATGATGTACACGAAATTCTAGTCAAGTTACATATAAAGTTCATTAAATTCGGAGCTACGGCCTATAAGATATGAGCAAAACAAGATAAGCATTGCATTAATACAAAATACATACAAACATCAAGCAAACACCTCAAAACATGGATGCAACATGATAATATGAAAGTTCATTAAAACGGAGCAACGGTGCAACACATACACACAATACAAGTTTAAAGGACAAGCTGTCCAAAACAGCAACTAGGCATATGGCAAGCACCAAAACACTATGCTACAGCATCTCAACGTAATAACAAAAGGCATGGGCATGATTTACAGGTAAAGCATAACAAAACATGAACACTGAGCTATCTCCAGAAATCACTAGAACATGCTCAAAAGGACATGGCAATATTGCAAATAATAACAGTTCAGACTTTGCAGAATATAACATCAGGTTGTAATGTTTAGAGCTATCAAACAACATGTTACAGGAACTATCATGGCAAACAAAGGCATGGCATGAATCTACGAATTGCATAGAACAAAAGTCCTTTACTGACCATGAGCCAAAAAGGATAAGAAGATATGATGGCACCCATGTAAACATAGCAAGTTATATTACAGATTCATACATGGCAGGAACAACAAGAAGTAGGCATGTTGGTGAACTTGAACCACTCAACACAGAGAAATAAATGGCATAGCAAGGCAACCAACCGTAATAAGACATGTTTATGAAGCTAAGAATGGCAAGAGCAAGTTCATAGGGTGCATAGATCACTAGCAAAGCTCAGGGCAAATCTCAACTTAATGTTAACAGGCTGACAGCAACATTATTTAGCAATTTGAGAGCAAGATTACAACAAGCTACAACATGCTATAAATGCAACCAGGGGCATGGATGGATAGAGAATGACATGTAGAACAAAACACCCTTAGTGAACATCTCCAGATTATGCATAGAATGACTTGTAGAAGCAGGTTTACATAGCATCACGAAGTAACAGATTCAGCCTAGCAAAACAGTAACAACAAGTACTCTACTTAACAAGCTTGATGCACTCAGTACAAGACTCACAAAAATACATGGATGGCTCCCCTGTAACGATGGCATGGCATAGTTCAAAACTCATGTAGACATCAACCTCATAGGATGCACACATCAATCATGGCAAAAATGACAAATGAGCATTTAATAACAGTTTCAGCAGATTAACATCATGAAGCACTCTTGCAACAATGATTCATGCATCAATATGAACTCAAATGAACATGATGCAATGGAATGAAATGATCTACTCTTTGAGACGAACAATGTGACATATTACACGCACGAAACGGAGCAGTATACAAAAAGTTTTGATGCGATGAGAAGTGCACCAGAATGTCAAAATAATCGGGGACTTAGCGATTTTTACAGAAAAAAACGGGTGAGCGTCGAATAACTACGAGGCGCCCAGAGCGGGGAGTAGGGGGCTGCTCACCCTGGGCTCGGCCCATGAAGGGGAAGCAGGCCGAGGTGGAGGCTTGGCGGGTTGGGCCTCCACGGGGCCCACGCGGGGTCAACGCGAGCGGGCGGAGGAGCCGCGCGTGCGTCCGTGCTCGTCCACGAGCACGACGATGGCGGCTACCGGCGGCGAGCTGGCCAGGTTGGGACGACGGAGGGGGGGCGCCAGCGACGTCGACCGGCGGATCTGGGCGCGGGGCGCCGGATTTTCCGGTTCCCGAGGCCGATGGGGCACCGGCGCGGCGGAGCTTCGCGGGCGGGGGCGGCCATCCATGGCGGCGGCGGCGGCGGTACCCTGCGGGGCAGAGAGGGTGAGGGAGAGAGAAGGAGAGGAAGAGGGGCGACGGGCCGCGACCTGGCGGGGAGTGGCGGAGGCGCGCCGGCGGAGGCGACGAGGACTCGGGGTCGAGGGGTCCTCCCCTCGATCCAGATCGGAAGCAGGAGGCGCGGGGGCGCTCGGGCCCTCGCGGGCTGCGGCGGCAAGGTCACGGGCCGGGCGGGCCAGATCCGGGCCCCGACGGGCCGGACTGTGGTGGGAGGCGACTGGGGGACGCGTGGAGGCACGTGAGTGGCTGCGGGAGGCGGGGTAGGCGACGTGGCGGCGCCCGGTTGGCCGGGGCGACGCCTCAGGTGGCGGCGTGGCCTCTGGGCCGGCGACAAATGGCGGTGAGGGAGTGGGGCGGCGCGGATTTCGAGTTGGCGGCGGCGGCTGATCCGAGGGGAAAGGCTAGAGGTAGGAGGAGGGCTAGGTTAGCCAAATTTGGAAGGGGAGGGTGGTTTAAATAGGCAGGGATTAGGTTTAGGGGGGTTTGAGGGGGGTTTCGGAGCCCTTCGATCGCGATCGGATGGTTGCGCTCGGAGGGGGAGGTTAGTGGGCTGTGGAGAGACCATGGGCTGCGGGAGAGAAGAGAGAGAGAGAGGCCCGACAGCAGTTTCTGGATTCCGAAAACGTCCGACGTATAGACCGGCTATATTGCGGTTGTAGGTTTAACGGTTGGGCTATCAAATGGACTCCGAATGCGATGAAACTTGGCAGACGGTATGTCTACACTATAATAAGACTGCACGACAAGTTGCAACCCATTCCGAGAACATTTTTATGCCACTTATAAAATAATATTTTGGAGGTGCCGCGGGCGCATGCGAGTGTGTCCGGACTCGGAACGGACAACGAAGAGAACCGGCGGAACCCCAACGGATGCAAGTTTTGAAAAACATGCAGATGAAATGCAGATGATGACATGGAAAATGCAACATGCAAGCAAATGACATGGAAACTACGGCGAATACTGGAAGACACCTGGCGCATCGAATCCGGGGCGTTACAGTGGAGGGGCGTGACGTGGGTGGCATGCGTGGGGCGGTTTCCATAAGCATGCGTCACATCGTAGTAAAGAGGCGGCTCGTGCCTTCCCCGTAAAAGGAGGGAGGCGTGGAGGCGCGGCTCATTTACTGAAATGGGGCTGAGGCGCGGTCTTCAAGGCGTCCACTCCCCACGATCACGGGGTGGGGAGAGGTCGCCTCACTTGTCCCCTTGGTTCTGCATACCGGCCACGCGTCTCCCATGCGCTTGGGGTGGCAAACGGTGGAGGCGGGAAACCGTCGCTGGTTGGGGCAGCGGGTCGGTCCTGGTTCCCTGCGCCTCCCGTGTCTTGATTGGTCGAGCGGGGCGGCTGAGCCTCAACCCCGTTCCTTTATAAAGAGCGGAAGGGGGATGTCATCTCGCATTCTTCCATCTTCTCCCTCCTTCTGCTTCTGCTCCTTCCTTCCATTCGTCATGGAGAAAGGAAATCCCGGTCCTTCGATGGTGGCGGCGAGGGTCGCTGCTCGACAACGCGTCCCTCCTCCTCCTGCGCCCGCGGCGGCAGAGCCGGCCGCAAGGGGAAGGGGGAGGGGCGAGGCCGAGGACGAGGCCGGGGCAGAGGCCGTAGCACTCGGGGAAGAGGAGGACGGGGCGGCGCGCCGGCCTCGCCCCCGCCAGCAGCTCCTCCTTCGATGGAGGGCCGCGCTGGGGACAACCCCTGTGAATTCTTCGTCAGGCTGCGCCGGCCGCTGCACCGTCGCCTTCGCCTCCCGACTCCATTTGCGCGGGAGATGGAGCTGGATCCGCCGCAATCGTTGCGGCTGCATATGAGGGGCTGCGGGAACAGCGGTACATGGGCCGACGTCGAGTTCCCCGCCCCTCACGTTATGTACCTCCGTCGCGGGTGGAAGACGTTTGCTCGCATCCACAGCCTGACGGCGGGGCTCGTCCTCTACTTCAAATTGATGGAGGACGGCCTACTCTCTGTCAAGGTCTTCGGAGAGTTCGGGACTCGCCTGAAGTTCTGCGTGGAGAGCTCCTCCGATTGAGATTCTGACGATGAAGCTCTTCCTCGAGCGAGGGTGACAAGGAGGACAGCGGGGACGAGTCCGACTAGGCGTCAGATGCCCCGCGCCTGGGCGGGTGCGGCAGCAGCAGCATCTGCACCTGGCCGTCTCCTTGGGTGGCTGGCATCGGGAGGCTGCGGAAGAGGAAGAGGGCGGGCGGCAAGGCCGTCTACTCGGAGTACGCGGGCAGCAACGCCTTCATCGCATATTGCCGGTCCTGCCACCTCATCTTCCAGCTCCTTTCCCGGCACTGTCATCACCGGTCCGCCCGTGGGCGGCCACCGAGGTGTTCTCTGCTGCTCGTAGCTCGCCTAGGCGCCCCTTTTGCTCTTTCGCCTTCTTGACCTGCCTCCTGAGGAGAGGGACAAGAAAGGGATTACATGCATCTTATCTTTTTTCAGTCTTGTAAGCCTTCGGGCCTTCATTAACTTTAGAACTTGTAATCCCCTTGCTCATGTTTTTCATTTCGTATGAACTGTACCTATACGGAATGTTTTTTAATGAAAAAGGGATGTTTGCCGGGCTTTTCGTTCGTAGGTAAAACCCACGACAAGGAGTGAATCCTTGTTACCTTTAAGATAAACGTTTTCTCGCCCGGCAACAGGCCTTGCCGTCCCCCCCACTTCGCTCGACCTATCTCACGCGCTTGGCGGAGGCAAGGATGAGGTGGGCTTAGGCCCCTTGTTTTATTTCCTTGCTGCCGTGACTACGACCAAACTCAGCCCCAGCAAACGAGTCCTGGGGTCCGGAGTGAGGGGAGCACGGTAGCCTAAGGATAAAACGAGGTTTCACATACCTCAGTCCATAACGAAACGCATGATAAGGGATAAAGAACTTATCTGAATCTGCAGCCCCCGGCAACCTTGGCTTGCCGCGGGTGGATCTTTGCTCTTGTAGCCCCCGGCAATACTGGCTTGCCAGGGCCTGGGCGCCGGTCCGTCCCCTTTCTTCCAAAGCAGCTCTACAAGGATATTCATGTGTCCTGCGAACCAAAGAAGACAGAGAAGAACAGAAAGACGCGCACTCGACCTCTAAGCTAGGGGTTAGCCGCCGCTAAGCACTATCAACCCTAACCAAGGACGAGACTCGACCTAGCATGCATGCTATAACTTAGGGCGCCAGCGCTTCATTTATTCTCGCTCAGGGTCTGCGGCTGGCTTTATACAAAGGGTCACATGTCTTGCGGTAAAGCTCGTACAAAAGGTGGCTTGCCGGGAGGCCCGGCAAGCCGCGCCTTATGGGTAAAACTTGCGAAGATGCTCGATGTTCCAGGAGTTGCTCACTGGTACGGCATCCTCGGTCTCCAGCGGACTGCACCAGTTCGGTGACTCAGATACCCGATAAGGGCCTTCCCACTTCAAGCGTCAACTTGTTGGAATTCTTGGCCGATCGAACGCAGCCAAGAACAAGGTCGCCTTCCTCAAAGATTCGGGCATGAACCTTGCGGGTATGGTAGCGGCGCAAGGCTTGCTGGTAGCGTGCCGCTCTTACAGCCGCCCGAAGACGATCTTCCTCAAGGAGCGTTGCGTCATCTTGGCGGAACGACTCTTGCTCAAGCTCGTCATAAGCAAGCACTCGAGATGACCCGTGTATGAGTTCCGTGGGGAGAACTACCTCTGCCCCGTATACCAGGGCAAAAGGTGTCTGGACGGTAGCTCGATTTGGTGTCGTCCTGATCGACCAAAGAACCGCCGACAGTTCATCAATCCAGCGCCTTCCACTCTTGTGCAGCTTGTCAAAAGTCTTTGTCCTCAGGCCTCGCAACACTTCAGCATTTGCCCTGTCCGCTTGGCCGTTGCTCCGTGGGTGTGCCACGGAAGCAAAACAGACCTTGCTGTCGAGGTCTTGAATGTATTGCATGAAGGTGTAGCTTGTGAACTGCATGCCGTTTTCAGTGATGAATCTGTTTGGCACACCAAAACGGCACACCAGTCCTTTGAAAAAGTTGACAGCTGACTGAGCAGTCACCTTTCTCACTGCTTCCACCTCTGGCTACTTTGTGAACTTGTCGATTGCGACGTACAAGTACTCAGATCCCCCGACGGCGCGGGCGAAGGGGCCCAGTATATCGATCCCCCAGACAGAGAATGGCCTCCATGTATCTCTGCCAACAGCCCCTTGACCCTATGTGGGAGCCACATATGCCTCCATGTATCTCTGCCAACAGCTCCAGTCCTTCCTCCGTGATGAACTCCTACCTCTCTAGAGTCTGCTTTCTGACCTTCTGCTTGACGGGCCGCGTGTGGGGGCAGACAGCTAGGTGGTTCTCAATCACCTCCCTGGGAACACCGGGGATGTCGGACGCTTGCCATGCAAAGACGTCGACATTCGCCCGCAGGAAGGTGACGAGCTCGCCTTCCTATTTGCTGTCAAGGGTGGAGCCTATAGTGAAGGCCCCTCCCATGCCGTCCTCCACGACGGGCACCTTCTTGGTCTATGGCGGCTCGGCTCTGGCTCTCTTGCTCTTGTCGGCAGAGCTCTCTGGCACGTCCTCAACGGTAGCACAACACTCCGAGGAGGTGCGCTTGCCGGAGTGGGTGCGAGAGGTCTTGCCAGGCTCCTTCTTTTCTCCCGGGCCTTCGGCGGCAGGAGTAGCTGCCTTGACGGCAGCTGCTGCAACTGCTTCCCGGTAGAGTTGTTCGGCGCAGATCTGCACATCCTTCTTGTCGGAGGGGACGGAGATGATGGTCAACGGCCCGGGCATCTTCAGCATGTTGTAGGCGTAGTGTGACGCCGCCATGAACTTGGCCAGTGCCGGGCGGCCGAGGATCCCGTTGTAGGGCAAGGGGATCTCGTCTACATCGAAGACGATCTTCTCTGTTTTGTAGTTCAATTCTCCTCCAAAGGTCACGGGCAGCGTGACCTTTCCCTTCGGCTGGCTCCTCCCCGGATTGACCCCTTGGAACGTGCCCGTTTCCTCGAGGTCTCCGTCAGGGATTTGCAACCTTTTGATCATGACAGGCGAGATCAGGTTCAGGCCGGCCCTGTCGTCAACCAACATCTTGTTCACCCTGAGGTTGCGTATTGTTGGCGAAACAAACAACGGAAAATACCCGACCGCGGTAGTGCGATCAGGGTGGTCCTCAGTGTCACAGATGAGGGGCGTGCTGGACCACTTTAGGGGCTTCTAGGCGTCGAACGAAGGCTCCATTGTTGTGACCTCTCGTACCCACTGCTTGAGCTGGCGGCGAGATGTATGTAGCGAGGTGCCGCCACGGACGCACATGGCCTCCGTAGCCTTCTGGAACCCTTGCTCACCGGACTCGTCGTCCTCGTCGTGATCATCGTCTTCTTGTTTCTTGTCACGGCCCCGGGCGGGCCTCTCTTGCTGGTTGTCCTTGCCGGGGCGGCCTCCTTGGCCGCCACGCTTCTTGCCGGATCCCTCAGCACCATCTTGGTCCTTCTCCTTGTCCCGCCTTTCGTACTCAGCCTTTTGCTTCTCAGCAAGCAGCTCGACTTGTCGGCAGTTCTGGAGATCGTGGCCCTTGGTGCGGTGGATCTTGCAGTATTGCTTGCCGGAGCTTCCTGGCTTGTCGGTGGCCGCCAAGGCCCGGCAGGCGGCACACCCGGCAATCTCCTTGTCGGGGGTGTCTGCCTTGACCTTCTTGCCGGCACCGGTGTCGTCAGATCCCTCAATGGCAAGCACAACCTTGCCTTTGCATTTCTTGTTGTGACGTCGGCCCTTCTTCGTCGGGGCGGCGGCGTCCTCATCGGTAGAGTCGGTTTCCGCGCCGGCGTCTTCGCCAGGGTAGTTCCTTCCCTCTTCAGCTCGGGCGCACCTGTCGGCCAGAACGTAGAGCTCGACCACATCCTTAACCTTGGTCATCGCTAGCTCCTCGCGCATCTTGCGATTGCGCACGTTCTGATGGAACACGCTAATCACAGCGGCGGGATGAACGTCGGGGATGTTATACTGCACCTGGCTGAATCTCTAGATGTACTTGCGCAGGGTCTCCCCTTCCTTCTGGGGAATGATATGCAGATCACTGGCCTGGCCATGAGCTTGGTGGCCTCCTGTGAAGGCGCCAACGAACTCATGGCACAGATCTGACCAGGAAGAGATGGAGTCCGCCGGCAAGTGCATCAACCAAGACATTACATTGGGTTTGAGCGCCAGCGGGAAGTAGTTGGCAAGCACCTTGTCGTCGCGAGCCCCAGCGACCTGCATCGCGATGTTGTAGATGCTGAGGAACTCGGATGGATGGGTCTTGCCGGTGTACTTCTCGCCGACGTCGGGCTTGAACGTGCGGTGGGACGGCCACTGGAACTGCCTCAGCTCACGGGTAAAAGCCGGGCAGCCCACCTCGTAAGGCAGGCCGCCGGGCTCCCCCGGTGCCGGGTGGTCGTAGCATGTCCTGCCCGCTTGTCCAACTGGCGGTGCATTTCATGCCGGCGCTCGACGGTGGTTCGAGCGTCTTCGTGAGCTCGCTCCCGAAGAACCTGGCGCTGGTCGCGGAGGGTCCGTGGATCGGACGACGCTATGGAGATATTATCACCAGCGTCATCGCGACGGGCCGACGCCCGCGGCGGCTGGCGAGGAGGAGGAGAGTGCACCATGGCCGCAGCTCCCCCGGTCCTCCCAGCGCCAGCATGTGGTGGTTCGGTGGAGCGCCGAGCCGAGGGCCCGCCGGTTCGCGGATCGCCTTTGTTCGCGGCAGCGACGAGGCTCCGAATAGTGGCCCTCCACTCATCGAGCTTCTCCACAGCAGGAGGAAAGTCGAGGAGCAGTTGCGCGCGCGCCAAGGCCTCCACTGGCGTGGGTGGCGGCGACAGCTGAGTGGATCGTGGTACGCTTCGACTTCTAACCATGTTAGAAGGAGCTCCGTCACGACCCAGCAGCTGTGTGCCATTTTCACCAGCGCTTCGGCGAGCGTGTTGAACTCCTTCGTCTTGCCGATGACGCACAGGGCTCTTCCCACGGCGGTGCCCAGGGTCACCAATGTGGTGACGCTGCTCGGCGCGCACACCATGGGAAGAACGCGCGGTGGTCGCCGGTGTATGCGTCCTGGAGGTCGCCGTGCCGCCCGGAGTCGGTGCAACGACACCCCCGGAGGGCCCCGCGCCGCCTGCGGGGGGCCTTGCTCCGTCCTTGGGTCCGCTGGCGTGCAGCCGGTCATCTGGTGCATGAACGACGCCGCTCGCCAGGCTCCGACTGGCTGGGTGGTGCTAGTGCTCGCGGGCTGCGGCCCGAGTCCTGTCCGCGACCGGTCCGCTGCTCGTCCGCACCGGCACGGGCTGTTCGTGTAGGATTTCGGGTTCTGGCAGACCCTTGAGGTTCGAACACTGGGGTACACGCGGAGATATCGCCCTCTACCTACTTGCACCCCGCCCCCACGCTAAGATCTAAGCTATGAAAAGAACAGCACAAGAGACACAGGGTTTATACTAGTTCGGGCCACCATGGTGGTGTAATACCCTACTCTAGTTTGTGGTGTGGTGCATTGCCTCTTGGGCTGACGATGATGAACAATACAAGGAAGAACAACCTCGCGAGGGTCTGTTCTTGGCTGGGGCGAAGAACTGCTAGGAGGAGTTCAGTCACCCTTCTCTCTCTCTCTGTGATGCTACTGTGTTGCTCTCTTCGAGAGTGTTTCTGGATGCTAGGCTCCAGCTACCAGATTATAGATGCCTCTACCCTGGGGGTGGCTAGTCCTATTTATAGGGAAAGGCCCCGGGCCTCTTCCCAAATATTGAGCGGGAAGGGCGCCAACAGTTGGCCATTTTGAAGGGGAACATCTGGTACACTTATCCTGACTAAAGTTGGTCTTCGCCTGCCAAAGGCTCTGGTGGTGACGCCTGCTTGGGCTCCACAATCACCTCCTTCCTGTCGTTGGGCTGGTCTTGATCTTGTTGCACCTAAACGGATGCCTTTGCTTGATGCTCTCGCCTGCGCTTGCTCCCTTTGCACCAAAGAGGAAAGGAGGACATTGCGCGGGCTAGTGCCCGCCTGGCGCCCTTGGTCGTCATGGCTTGCGTCATGGGCACCTCGTGAGGTACCCCGCCTTGATCTCTCCGCCTCCTCGCGAGCCAGCCTGATGAGGCTATGCCTGAGGAAGCTCCTTGTCGTCCGCCCCGCGAGGCTTGGCCCCTCGCGAGGGTCTTGAGCTTGTATTGGTGAAGATGGGCCGTGTTGGGCCCCCCTTTGAGCCACGCCGTAGGCCGCAGGCAGGCAAGTCTGGGGACCCCCGTTCCCAGAACGCCCACAGTAGCCCCCGGGCCCAAGCCGCGCCCGGACTTGGCCGAGCAGTGAGGCGAAAGGGCAAGTGCGAAGCGCCGCGGGCGCTAACAGCTTGCGTCCATGGGCTCCGCGTGGCGGTTGATGGGACGTGGGCGTCTCCACTTCCCCACGACGCCTCGGCGACTGCACGGATTGGACAAGTCCCTGCATGAAAAGCGGGTCATGATTACCTGCGATCGTGGAGGTCGTCGGTTGGCCTTCGCCGGCCATAAGTACGGGGCGGCGCGCGCCCTTCCAGTCCATCTCTTCTTGCTTCTCCTTCTTCCCGGTCCTTGCCTCGTCTTGCTGTAATGGCTCCGATCCGCCGGTTCTCTGCGGTAGAGAAGGGAAAGGCTCCCCGAGAGGGTCCTGGCCCGCTCCCGCCGAAGAAACGGCTAGCCCTCTGCCATCGGGGTGAGGGCGTCCATCGGGAAGTGTCGAGGCCCTGGTGCGAGCGGCCACTGCCAGGGTTCCCGCTTCCCTTGTACGCCCACCCTGAGGGCTCTGAAGGAGTTGATACCGAACGCCACGGGCGGCGCCACCGTCGGCGCCGGCAGGTCACGTGGGTGTGCGTCTTTCCCCCTGGAGTCCATGCCGAGGGCTCCTCTCGAGAGTTCGTGCTTCATGCCGCCATACCTCCTCAGTCTTGGATTCGCCTCCCCCCTTTCTTCGCCTCCGTCATTCCGCAGGGAGAACTCCTGGAGCTCTGGCTGCAGCACGCCGGCTGCAGCACCCTCGCGACCGAGGCGGAGGTCGCGGTCGTTGCCCCGGGCGAGGTCTTCATGACTCGAGGCTGGGGTGAGATTGCCCGTGTCTTGAGGACAAGGGCGCCTCGCGATCCACACAGTAATGCACGATGCTTCGATGATGTTCTTCAAGGTCTTCGATGCAGATGGGCGCCGACTGGGGTGCTGCCCCGGGAGAGGTGGCCGGGACCCTGCTACGACGAGGACCAGGCCCGTTGACTGCCCCCTTGGCAGTTCCTCGGGCGGCGGAGGCGTCGGAGGATCCAGCGACTCCGGCGAGCTCTTCGCGACTCCGGAGACGAGCGACAACAGCTACGAGCCCCCGAGCCTGCGCTGCTCCCGGAGCAGGGTGGGCTCATCAGGCCGTCGCCGCCTCTGATCTGGATGGGGTTGGCGCCGGTGCTTGACGGCCCACTGTTGATGATGGCGTCTTTTGCAGGGGCGTGTGTAGTTAGCGTTCTTTAGGATCTGTTCCCTGCGAGGAATAAAAAACGCACCCCGTGGGGGCTTGTAAGGTGCATGTGGTCCTATTTGTTAATATAATCCTTGCCATGGAGTAGTGCGAGTTGCTTATTCCGTCTCAGCTCAGTTCTTCCCTTCGAACCTCACGAGGGCTTGATGCTCTGCGCTGACAGGTCCCAGTCCCAAGGCGGCTTCAGCCGTCGCTGGTATGCCAGGTCGCGATGCCGTGGTCAAGACCAGGAGGTGAGCGACCCGGGGTCCGGTAAGAGCCCCTGAGTCGCGATGCTCAGGAGGTCCCCATTAGCGCTCAAGCAGCCATCATTCGGTGAGAAAGGAGAGCGACATTGCTAACACCGGATTGCATTAGGTGCGGGGACTGTGCCATGGTGTGTCGCCGGGTCCATGCAACAGCTGGCATGAAGTTGCTTGGCGAGGTCCTCGCGTGTCCCTCCCCTCTCGCCTTTGCTCCCCTTTCTGCTCTACGTCCTCGGGTCCCGGTCCTCAAGCGAGTCTCAGCCGTCGCTGGTATGCCAGGTCGCGATGTCGTGGTCAAGGCCAGAGGGTGAGGGCTGGAGAACCAATAGGAGCCATGAGTCGCGATGCTCAGGCACCCCCCCTTTAACGTGCAAGCGGTTCGCGCGGATGAGAGTGAAGGAAACACCGCAAGGGCCTCGCCTGACGCTGCTCCTTTTAAGAGACCCTGCAGGCTCATCATAGAAAGAACGAGAGTTTGCCATGACGATCGACAGTCAGCCGTTGGTTGCTTTGGAGGGTTGATGAGGCACTGAAGGCTGGACGAGGTGGCGCTATGCGGGGCTGCCGCGGCCAGAGCTCAGCCATTCAGGTTTTTCGGCATTGCAGGGACGGACCCATGCGCAAGCGTCGTGCCGTTTGGGAGCAGCTCCATCAGTTGGCGTCAGTTGAGCGGGCAACTAGGCCAAACACATTAGTCACGAAGGAGCAGGTTCATTTAGATAGGCGCAGAGAAGACAAACAACGCCGGATCAGGCCCGAGCGACTTGGGGATGATGCAGCCTGTGGGGCGCCCCCAACAAAGTAAGCTAGGGATACACGCCGCAGGGACGGACCCACGCTTCCTGGGAATAATGCAGCCCTGGGGGCGCTCCCAGCTGGAAATGAAACTTGAAAGATGTCACCTGATGACGTTGACGACGAAGGGGTGTTGGTGTAGCAGACTTCTTGGCAGCTCTGCTCTTGCCGCGCTGGCGCCTGATGGAGCGGGTTCCGCCCAGGGGCCATGCGCCTTGGGGCCAGGGCGCCTTCTTGAGGAGGAGGCGGCTGGGGCGCCCTGAGCTTTCGCCGCCACGCAGGGCGGAGTGCGGTGCGAACGGATGGTGCAGAGAGCCCCTCGCGCACGGACGAGCTCGGCGACGCGGTCGAGCCACTCTTCGTAGACGTCGTCGACGGGACGGTAGCGCAGGAGCTCGTTTGCCGCGATGAGCGCAGCTCGAGCCTCCATGGGCGCGCGGAACGCGCGAGACGAAGAACCAGCTGGGGCGAGCGAGGGGGTAGCAGTGTGGCCGTCTTGCCGCACGGACGGATGCTTGGACGACGCTTGCTATTCGTTCCCCGCCGGGCCGGTGGCGGCGTTGACGGCAGGTGACGGGGAACGATGAGGACGCCCGCCGACAGGAGCCGTCTGGGCGACGCGGGAAGCGAGAGAGGCTCAGCGCTCGGCGCGGGCCCGACGAGCGTCAGACATGGATGCGGTGGTCGGAGGAGAACAGGGCGGTGGAAGACGAATTCCGGCACACCCCTACCTGGCGCGCCAAATGTCGGATTTCGGGTTCCGGCAGACCCTTGAGGTTCGAACACTGGGGTGCGCGCGAAGATCTCGCCCTCTACCTACCTGCACCCCGCCGCCACTCTAAGATCTAAGCTATGAAAAGAACAGCACAAGAGACACTGGGTTTATACTAGTTCGGGCCACCATGGTGGTGTAATACCCTACTCTAGTTTGTGGTGTGGTGGATTGCCTCTTGGGCTGACGATGATGAACAATACAAGGAAGAACAGCCTCGCGAGGGTCTATTCTTGGCTGGGGCAAAGAACTGCTAGGAGGAGTTCAGTCACCCTTCTCTCTCTCTGTGTGATGCTACTGTATTGCTCTCTTCGAGATTGTTTCTGGATGCTAGGTTCCAGCTACCGGATTCTAGATGCCTCTACCCTGGGGGTGGCTAGTCCTATTTATAGGCAAAGGCCCTGGGCCTCTTCCCAAATATTGAGCGGGAAGGGCGCCAACAATTGGCCATTTTGAAGGGGAACATCTGGTACACTTATCCTGACTAAAGTTGGTCTTCGCCTGCCAAAGGCTCTGGTGGTGACGCCTGCTTGGGCTCCACAATGACCTCCTTCCTGCCGTTGGGCTGGTCTTGGTCTTGTTGCATCGAAATGGATGCCTTTGCTTGATGCTCTCGCCTGCGCTTGCTCCCTTTGCACCAAAGAGGAAAGGAGGACATCACTGGCTGGCGCTCACCGCGCCTTTGGTCGTCATGGCTTGCGTCATGGGCACCTCGTGAGGTACCCCGCCTTGATCTCTCTGCCTCCTCGCGAGCCAGCCTGATGAGGCTATGCCCGAGGAAGCTCCTTGTCGTCCGCCCCGCGAGGCTTGGCCCCTCGTGAGGGTCTTGAGCTTGTGTTGGTGAAGATGGGCCGTGCTGGGCCCCCCTTTGAGCCACGCCGCAGGCCGCAGGCAGGCAAGTCTGGGGACCCCCGTTCCCAGAACGCCGACAGTTCGGCCCCCAGCGAGCCGATCGTCGTGTCCGTATTATTCTTAGGGGCCATGGCGATGAAGAAACGCTCACTCAACTGCTAAAACCGATTCTCACAATTGCGCCCCCTGCACCTGGCGCGCCAAAGATGTCGTTGGGAAACGACATCTATGGGATCACAAGAATCCCTACTGTGGTTGCGGGGCGCGGGGTTGAGAGAAGAGCGGGTCTAACAGAGAAACACGCGGTTCGTTTATCCAGGTTCGGGCCACGAGGATGCGTAAAACCCTACTCCTGCTTTGGTGGATGTATTCTGTGTTCTTGAGCTAGCTACGGAGTGTAACGAGCTCCAAAAAGCCGAATCTTTCTCCTGGTCGCCCCGGGCCTCCTTTTATAGGTGAAAGGGGCTGCCACAGTGGCACACAGGAGGTGGAAAGGTCTACAGTGGCACGAGGTTATCCCTCATATTACAGGACAAGGTGCATTTAATGCATCGCTTAGGTGTCCTCTCACTTTATCAGGGACGGGGGTGAGGCCCGTCCCGTCCGTCGCCGCTCCTCTGAGCTTCGACATGCGCCCTGGCCAGCGGTGCATGCGGTGCCATGTAGGCAGGCAGGCAGCTGAGGTGGCACGGTGGTGGAGCCTCCATGAAGGGATGCATGTAGCCACGCAGGTGCCTGCCCAGCTGGTTGGGTCGGCAGCTGCATGCGAACGGCGACGGAGCTTTGGTTGGTGCTGGCCTGATGGTGGCCCTACTGGCGCGCTTGGCGAGGGCCTTGCCGGGTGGCCCGGCAAGGGTCTTGCTGGGTGACCCGGCAAGGGTCTTGCCATGGTGCACAGGCGTCCCCGGCAAGGATCTTACCGGGGGTCTTGTGGGTTCCTTCGGCGAGGATGGCTGCCTTCCCACCCTCACTTGATCTTGACTATTCTTTGTCTTCACAAAGATCTGCATGCCACCACAGAGGTGCCTCCCGAGCCCTATCCCGACACATGTGTTGAGTGTTGGTGGGCTCGAGGGTGGCTCGCTTCGGCGTGGTATGAGCTGCCCCGGCAAGGGTCTTGCCGGGGCCGCTGGGGCCGCCCCGGCAAGGATCCTTGCCGGGGAAACCTGCTTCGCCCATCTGATCTTTGTGGCCTTGGTCCTTGTCGTTGCTTTGCTTCGTCCTGGGCTTCGGTCTTACCTTGGCTCACCTCCTCTGCTCTGCTTGGTGTGGCCGTGGGCGTGGCTCCGACTGCCCGTGCACAGGTAAAGGGGTACAAAAATGTGCCCCTAGTTTTGTACACCGACACGTTTGGTTGGAATAGTTGATTATTTATTGCTAAATAGAGAACCTAAGATCTATGGATCCTCATCTGCTTGCCAATCTTTTTAAGAGATCCAATTGTGATGAACCAATTTCTAGTGATTTGAGTGCACTAGATTATCTTTATGAGGTTTTGCTTGTAATTCATGAATTTTAAAATTGTGATGAAGAAATTGATGAAGAGATTCACGCTAGCTCCTTGAATAAAAAGCATGATTGCAATGATTTTACTATAAATTCTCTTGATGTCAATTGTGCTAATAATATGCAAAACCCTAAGCTTGGGGATGCTAGTTTTGCTATGACTACTATTTGTTGCAATGATCATGATTGGGGTGATTCTTCTTTTGATCTTGAAAATCTATTTAAGCCCCATGATGAATATGAGATTGATAATAGTGTTTGCAATATTATTGAAAGTGGGTTTGGAAGAGTGTCAACTTTACATCCCACATATTTGGAGAATGTTCAATCTTATGGTAGTTTTGATAAAAGTGGGTTTGGAGAGGTCATGACTTCAGTTAATGATAATCCCACTATTTTGGAAGAGTGTCAACTTCGCATGCATGTGGATCGTGTTAAGAATATGTTTTGTGATAGCTATATTGTTGAATTTTCTTATGATCCTACATTTAATTATTATGAGAGAGGAAAATATGGTTGTAGAAATTTTCATTTTGCTAAATTACCTCTCGTTATGTTGAGATTGCTATTGTTTCTTTCCACTTCCTTGCATATGCTAGTTTTTGCTTGCCTTGATAATTTGTTTGCTTATAAAATTCCTATGTATAGGAAGTATGTTAGACTTAGATGTGTTTATCACGTGTTCTATGATGCTCTCTTTGTGCTTTAATTCTTGTCTTTGATGTGAGCATCATTAAAATTGTCAATGAATAGCTAGGGGCGTTAAACGATAGCGCTTGTTGGGAGGCAACCCAATTTTATTTTTGTTCCTTGCTTTTTGTTCCTGCCTAGTAATAAATATTTGATCTAGCCTCTGGTTGGATGTGGTTTTGTGTTTTTAATTAGTGTTTGTGCCAAGTAAAACCTTTAGGAAAACCTACGGTGATAGTTATTTGATCTTGCTGTAAAAAACAGAAACTTTGCACGCACGAGATTAGTTTTCATAAATCACAGAAACGTGCTTTTCAGTTGATTCTTTTTGCAGTAGATTAATAAATAAATTATCTAGGACTTCCTAATTTGGTAGAATTCTTTGGGTTCCAGAAGTTTGCGTTCGATACAGATTGCTACAGACTGTTCTGTTTTTGACAGATTATGTTTTTCGTGTGTTGTTTGCTTATTTTGATGAATCTATGGCTAGTATCGGAGGTTATGAACCATAGAGAAGTTGGAATACAGTAGTTTTAACACCAATAGAAATAAAGAATGAGTTCATTACAGTACCTTAAAGTGGTGGTTTGTTTTATTTCGCTAACGGAGCTCATGAGAATTTATGTTGAGTTTTGTGTTGTGAAGTTTTCAAGTTTTTTGGGTAAAGATTTGATGGATTATGGAACAAGGAGTGGCAAGAGCCTAATATTGGGGATTCCCAAGGCACCCCAAGGTAAAATACAAGGACAACCAAAAGCCTAAGCTTGGGGATGCCCCGGAAAGCATCCCCTCTTTCGTCTTCGTCCATCGGTAACTTTACTTGATGCTATATTTTTATTCACCACATGATATGTGTTTTGCTTGGAGCGTCTTGTATTATTTGAGTCTTTGCTTTTTAGTTTAACACAATCATCCTTTCTATACACACCTTTTGAGAGAGACACACATGATTCGGAATTTATTAGAATACTCTATTTGCTTCACTTATATCTTTTGAGCTAGGTAATTTTGCTCTAGTGCTTCACTTATATCTTTTAGAGCACGGTGGTGGTTTTATTTTACAGAAATTATTGATATCTCATGCTTCACTTATATTATTTTGAGAGTCCTATAAAACAGCTTGGTAATTTGCTTTCGTTGAAATTTTAGTCCTAAAGTGATGAGCATCCAAGATAGGTATAATAAAAACTATCATATAAAGTGCATAGAATACTATGAGAAGTTTGATACTTGATGATTGTTTTGAGACATGAAGATGGTGATATTAGAGTCATGCTAGTTGAGTAACTATGAATTTGAGAAATACTTGTGTTGAAGTTTGTGATTTCCGTAGCATGCACGTATGGTGAACCGTTATGTGATGAAGTTGGAGCATGATTTATTTATTGATTGTCTTCCTTATGTGTGGAGGTCGGGATCGCGCGTTGGTTAACTCCTACCAACCCTTCCCCTAGGAGCATGTGTGTAGTCCTTTATTTTGATGACTTATAAATTTTTGCAAAAAGTATGTGAGTTCTTTATGACTAATGTTGAGTCCATGGATTATACACACTCTCAACCTTCCACCGTTGCTAGCCTCTCTAGTACCGCGCAACTTTTGCCTGTACCATAAACCCACCGTTTAACTTCCTCAAAACAGCCACCATACCTACTTATTATGGCATTTCCATAGCCATTCCGAGATATATTGCCATGCAACTTTCCACCGTTCCATTTATTATGACATGCTCCATCATTGTCATATTGCTTTGCATGATCATGTAGTTGACATCGTATTTGTGGCAAAGCCACCTTTCATAATTCTTTCAGACATGTCACTCTTGATTCATTGCATATCCCGCACATCGCCGGAGGCATTCACATAGAGTCATATTTTGTTCTAAGTATTGAGTTGTAATTCTTGAGTTGTAAGTAAATAAAAGTGTGATGATCATCATTAGAGCATTGTCCCAAGTGAGGGAAGGATGATGGAGACTATGATTCCCCCACAAGTCGGGATGAGATTCCGGACGAATAAAAAAAAGAGGCCATAAAAAAAGAGAAAGGCCCAAACAAAAAAATGAGAGAAAAAGAGAGAAGGGACAATGTTAATATCCTTTTTCCACACTTGTGCTTCATAGTAGCACCATGATCTTCATGATAGAGAGTCTCCTATTTCATCACTTTCATATACTAGTGGGAACTTTACATTATAGAACTTGGCTTGTATATTCCAATGATGGGCTTCCTCAAATTTCCCTAGGTCTTTGTGAGCAAGCAAGTTGGATGCACACCCACTTAGTTTATTTTGTTGAGCTTTCATACACTTATAGATCTAGTGCATCCGTTGCATGGCAATCCCTAATCACTCACATTGATATCTATTAATGGGCATCTCCATAGCTCGTTGATAAGCCAAGTTGATGTGAGACTATCTTCTCCTTTTTGTCCTCTCCACAACCACCATATTCTATTCCACATATAGTGCTATGTCCATGGCTCACGCTCATATATTTCATGAAGATTGAAAAAGTTTGAGAATACTAAAGTATGAAACAATTGCTTGGCTGAAACTGGGGTTGTGCATGATTCAAATATTTTGTGTGATGAAGATAGAGCATAGCCAGACTATATGATTTTGCAGGGATAACATTCTTTAGCCATGTTATTTTGAGAAGACATGATTGCTTTGTTAGTATGCTTGAAGTATTATTATTTTTATGTCAATATTAAACTTTTATCTTGAACCTTTCGGATCTGAACATTCATGCCACAATAAAGAAAATTACATTGAGAATTATGCTAGGATCATTTACCTACTCGAAGACGAGCAGGAATTACGCTTGGGGATGCTTGATACATCTCCAACGAATCTATAATTTTTTATTGTTCCATGCTATTATATATTCTGTTTTGGATGTTTAATGGGATTTATTATGCAATTTTATATTATTTTTGGGACTAACCTACTAACCCAATTCTGAGTGCAAATTGCTAATTTTTTTTGCCTATTTCAGTGTTTCGCAGAAAAGGAATATCAAACGGAGTCCAAACGAAATGAAACCTTCGGGAACATGATTTTTGGAACAAACGTGATCGAGAGGACTTGGAGTGGACGTCAAGAAACAACCAAGGAGGCCACGAGGCAGGGAGGCGCGCCTGCCCCCCTGGGCGCGCCCCCACCCTCGTGGGCCCCTCGCATCTCCATCGACCTACTTCTTCCTCCTATATATACCTACGTACCCTGAAACCATCCATGAGCACTACGAAAGCCTATTTCCACCGCCGCAACCTTCTGTACTCGTGAGATCCCATCTTGGGGCCCTTTCCGGTGCTCCTCCGGAGGGGGCATTGATCACGGAGGGCTTCTACATCAACACCATAGCCTCTCCGATGATGTGTGAGTAGTTTACCTCAGACCTTCGGGTCCATAGTTATTAGCTAGATGGCTTCTTCTCTCTCTTTGGATCTCAATACAAAGTTCTCCTTGATTCTCTTGGAGATCTATTCGATGTAACTCTTTTTTGCGGTGTGTTTGTCGAGATCCGATGAGTTGTCGGTTTATGATCAAGAGTATCTATGAACAATATTTGAATCCCCTCTGAATTCTTTTATGTATGATTTGTTATCTTTGCAAGTCTCTTCGAATTATTAGTTTGGTTTGGCCTACTAGATTGATCTTTCTTGCAATGGGAGAAGTGCTTAGCTTTGGGTTCAATCATGCGGTGCTCGATCCCAAAGGATGTAAGGGGAAACGACACGTATTGTATTGTTTCCATCAAGGATAAAAAGATGGGGTTTATATCGTATTGCTTGAGTTTATCCCTCTACATCATGTCATCTTGCCTAATGCGTTACTCTGTTCTTATGAACTTAATACTCTAGATGCATGCTGGATAGCGATCGATGTGTGGAGTAATAGTAGTAGATGCAGACTCATTTCGGTCTACTTGTCACGGACGTGATGCCTATATACATGATCATGCCTAGATATTCTCATAACTATGCTCAATTCTATCAATTGCTCGACGGTAATTTGTTCGCCCACCGTAATACTTATGCTCTTGAGAGAAGCCACTAGTGAAACCTATGGCCCCCGGGTCTATTCTCTATCATATTAATCTCCCTTTATTTCAATAACCGTTTATTTTGCTTTCTTTACTTTTAGTCTTTATTATAAAAATACCAAAAATATTGTCTTATCATCTCTATCAGATCTCACTTTTGCAAGTGGCCGTGAAGGGATTGACAACCCCTTTATCGCGTTGGTTGCAAGGTTCTTATTTTTTTTTGTAGGTACGAGGGACTTGAGCATGGTCTCCTACTCGATTGATACCTTGGTTCTAAAAAACTGAGAGAAATACTTATGCTACTTTACTGCATCACCCTTTCCTCTTCAAGGGAAAACCAACGCAGTGCTGAAGAGGTAGCATTGGGCGCCATCCCCCCTAGGGCCCATGCGCCTAGGGTTGGGGGAAACCCTAAAGGGGGCGCCCCCCCTTGGCCGCCGCCCCCCCTCTAGATCTCATCTAGAGGGGCCGGCCCCCTTCCCCCTTCGCCCTATAAATAGAGGAGAGGAGGGAGGGCAGCAGCACCTCATCCAAGGCACAGCCCTCCCCCTCTCCAACATCCCCTCCTCCTCCATTGAGCTTGGCGAAGCCCTGCCGGAGAACTGCAAGCTCTAGCACCATGTCGTCGTGCTGCCAGAGTTCTTCCCCAACTTCTCCTTCCCCCTTGCTGTACGTGTGTTGAACGCGGAGGCGCCGTGGTTTGGCACTTAGATCGGAATCAACCGCGATCTGAATCACTGCGAGTACGACTCCTTCATCCGCGTTCTTGTAACGCTCCCGCATCGCGATCTTCAAGGGTATGAAGATACACTCCCCTCTCTCTCGTTGCTAGTCTCTCCATAGATTGATCTTGGTGATGCATAGAAATTTTTTAATTTCCGCAATGACCCCTGAGGGAGTCCTGGATTAGGGGGTGTCCGGATGGCCGGACTACTATCATTTGTCGGACTATCATCATCGGCCGGACTCCATAACTATGAAGATAGAAGATTGAAGACTTCCCCCCGTGTCCGGATGGGACTTTCCTTGGCGTGGAAGGCAAGCTTGGCGATACGGATATGTAGATCTCCTACCATTGTAACCGACTCTATGTAACCCTAGCCCTCTCCGTGTCTATATAAACCGGATGGCTTTAGTCCGTGGGACAACAATCACAACAACCCTTACAATCATATCATAGGCTAGCTTCTAGGGTTTAGCCTCCTTGATCTCGTGGTAGATCCACTCTTGTAAACATCCACAATATCAATATCAATCAAGCAGACGTAGGGTTTTACCTCCATCAAGAGGGCCCGAACTCAGGTAAACATCGTGTCCCTTGTCTCCTGTTACCATCCGCCTAGACGCACAGTTCGGGACCCCTACCCGAGATCCGCCGGTTTTGACACCGACATTGGTGCTTTCATTGAGAGTTCCTTCCGTGCCGTCACCGATAGGAAGGATGCCTCGTCCGCCTTCAAGGACGGTATCTTCGCCAAAGGAGCCTTGGCCGCCGCCAAACTATCCGGCTAGGTGGTTTTCTTATGACCGCCGTCCGCCATCGCTCGACAACGACCTCTCAAGTCGCCAAAAGCAATCTTCACGTCAGCTCGGAATTCACCGAAGGCTGGATCCAATAGAGCTCTCGTCCCCAGAACGAAGCTCTTGGATCGCATCGCCGCCTCGAGTCGCTACACACTACGATCAGATTGGGCTTAAACCCGATCCGAGAGAAATTAACTCTCCCGTGTCACCCACCACGCTGCGATGGTAGAGAAACAATGCGGCGACGCTTCTCCTCATATTGAAAACTAGTCATGTCCGGATCCCGAACCCCTCATGCCGGATTCCCGCAGAGGGACGGGCTTCGATCGTACATCGAACTTAAAGTCGCATCGGACTGCACTCATTTGGACAACGTCCAAAAATCCAAGCTCCAAAATTGGAAACTTCTCGGCCTTCGAGCCCTGAGATGGGTAGGGTTCCGGACTCAGTTCCACCCACCCGCCCAGACATATGCGATCTAACTCTAATTCGGCAAGAGCCCGCCGAGACAGTACATCATTACTGGGCCAGATTCCTCCTAGTTATGGACAGGATAAAGGACTGCCGAGAGGAAAACGCAATCTCGCCTCTCGCAATAATTGCACGGACAAGGGAATCCTAAACGCCATAAGTTGTCATGACATCACGCGCACTGACTTGGAGACCATCGCATAAAAGTACTATGCGATGGAGAGCGCTCGAAAACCCAAAGTAAATTTTGGGATAATCCGGTCCCGAATACATCCCTAGTCCGGAACCAAAGGGTGCATCATTATCAAGCACCTGGGCTGAATACCAAAAAACCAAAACCCCCTAAAGGGTATGGAACCGTATTGGAGGGCTGGCTAAACGGACCTTGCAAAATTCATAGCACAAAGGGCGCCACTCCAACTCATAGCCTTCGAGCATGTTGGATACTACGGCAGGTGGCCAAAAGTGGCGAGGAGCTTCTAGCTCCAGAATCCCAGCCCAAAGAACACCAAAGACGGTGTTAACAGTCTTTGAGACTTTCGCATCCAATAACATGCGAAAACGACAACTCCGCAACCTTGCCGAAGTCTACCAAGTAGCAACAATAAATCCATGGAGCGACACGGCTATTACCTTCAATGCCAGCGACGAACCTAAATTCCGAACTGCCCGGGCACCAGCCGCATTGGTCCTCAGCCCAATAGTAGACGGCTTTCGCCTCACTAAGGTACTCATGGATGGCGGCAATGACTAAACCTCATCTATGAGGAAACCCTCCGAAAATGGAAATAGATCGAACCACATTGAGCGAAGCAGCACAACCTTTAGAGGAATAATCCCCAGCCGGGAAGCATGCTGCACAGGAAAAATCACGCTGGACGTAGTGTTCGGCTCGCCGGACAATTATAGGTCCGAGGAGGTCACATTTCAAGTGGCCCCATTCAGCGGCGGATATCATGCTCTATTAGGACGAGAGGCATTCACAATTTTTCAAGCTATACCCCATTATGGGTACATGAAGCTTAAAATGCCCAGTCCCAACGGAATTATCACTCTCGCTAGTGATCCAGACACAGCACTCCGCGCCGAAAACAAGACAGCCGCACTAGCCCTCGAGGCACTATCCGAAGCCCTAGCGGCCGAGGAACTCACCGCGATGCGCTCCACAGTGAACAGGGACGATGTGATACTTGATAAAAGATCCAAGTCCACCTCTTTTAAACCAGCGGATGAAATAGCCAAATTCCAGGTCCACCCAACGGACCCTACGAAGACGGCCTCCATCGGGGCACAATTGAACCCTGATGTAGACGCCGCACTGCGAGAATTCCTTCAGGAAAATTGGGACATTTTTGCCTGGCACCCCTCGGATATGCCCGGAATCCCACGCAGATTGGCAGAGCACAGCCTAAACATCCTAAAAGGATTCAATCCAGTCAAACAGGCTCTTCGACGATTTTCCGAACCCAAAAGACAGGCAATGGGAGAAGAGTTAGCCAAACTATTGGAAGCCGGATTCATCTGAGACATTAAGCACCCGGATTGGTAGCAAACTTGGTAATGGTACCAAAGAAGGACAAATCCTGGCGCCTATGTGTCGACTTCAAAGACCTAAACAAGGCCTGCCCAAAGGATCCCTTCCCCCTCCCCCGCATCGATCAAATCATCGATGCCACTGCAGGGCACGATTCATTGTGCTTCCTAGACGCATACTCCGGCTATCATCAAATCAAGATGGCAGAAGCGGATCAAGCCGCAACGGCATTCATTACTCCATATGGACCTTTCTGCTTCAACACGATGCCCTTCAGACTTAAAAAACGCCAAGCAACATATCAGCGCATGATTCGTATATGTCCGCTAACCAGATCGGCAAAACAGTAGAGGCATACGTAAACGACGTAGTCGTCAAAACGAAACACGTAGAAACTCTAGTAGACGACTTGAGGCTCACATTCGACAACCTCAGAGCATATCACATCAAGCTGAATCCGGAAAAATGTGTTTTCGGCGTACCAGCTGGAAAGCTGCTGGGCTTCATTGTATCCGGTAGAGGAATTGAAGCAAATCCGTCCAAGATCCGAGCTCTGTCATAGCTAGATATCCCAAAAGACCTCAAGAAAATACAAAAATTGACCGGATGCGTAGCGGCTCTAAGCCGCTTTATCTCCCGCCTAGGAGAAAAGGCATTACCCCTCTATCACCTCCTTAGGCGCACCGAACACTTCGAGTGGACGGATGCTGCCACCGCCGGACTCGAAGAAATAAAGGCCATATTGGCAACAAATCCGGTCTGGCTGCGCCCAACCTGGGCGAACCAATGTTGTTATACATCGCAGCTACACATCATGTTGTAAGCGCAGATTGCCGTCGTCGAACGAGAAAAAGAAGGGCATAAATTCCCTCTTCAAAAACCAGTATACTACGTATCTACTGTGTTAACCCCCTGCAAGTCCCGTTACCCGCACTATCAGAAGATAGCATACGCGGTGTTCATGGCATCCCGGAAGCTCCGACACTACTTTCAAGAGTGATTGATAACAAAGTGGCCTCAAGTACCACTTAAAGACATTATAAACAACGCGATGCGACGGCGGGCAGGATTGCAAAATGGGCCATTGAGCTCTTACCATTTGATATATCTTACAAACCTCGGCGAGCTATAAAGTCACAAGTATTGGCTGACTTTGTCACTGAATGGACCGAAGTCGAACTCCCTAAAGAATACGGCGCATACTCCAATTGGATTATGCACTTCGACGGCTCTAAAATGTTGGCCGGACTGGGGGCTGGCGTCGTATTGACGTCCCCGACCGGAGACACGGTCCAATATGTACTCAGATAATGTACACGGACTCCAACAACGCAGCCGAATATGAGGCCCTTTTACATGGTCTCCGGATGGCAATCTCCATGGGCATTCAACACCTAGAGGTGCGCGGGGATTCAAACCTTGCAATATCCCAAATAAACGGAGACTTCGACGCTAAAGATCCAAAAATGGCAGCATATCGCAACGCTGTCCTAAAAATGTCAGCCCGGTTCGAAGGACTTGAATTCCATCACGTCACCCGGGATAATAACCAAGCGGCCGACGTACTGGCACGCATTGGCGCCAAGCACGACGCTGTCCCTCCTAATATCTTCCTGGAACGGCTCTTCAAGCCATCCGTATTATGGGAAGAGGAGTCCGGAATTAACAAACCGGAACAAGCCGCGCCAACCGGCGTTTCAGCCGATGACATAACACCATCCGCCCACGACATAATGGCAGTAATTGCCCCGTGGACAGAACCATTCCTCGCCTACTTGCTTAGGCAGGAGCTTCCCGAAGACCAAAATGAGGCCCGCAGCATTGTCCGGCGGTCTAAAGCCTACAAGGTCTATGAGGGAGAACTTTACAAGAAAAGCACAATCGGAGTCCTTCAAAGGTGTATCTCCGAAGAGGAAGGGCGGAACCTCCTGGCTGAAATTCATGCCGGACTAGGCGGACACCACGCCGCAGCTCGGGCCCTTGTAGGAAAGGCATTCCGTACAGGATTTTATTGGCCGACGGCCCGAGCAGATGCACAGGACCTAGTCCAAAGATGCGTCGGTTGTCAACTCTTTGCTAATCAGAGCCATATGCCACCTACCGCCCTCAAAACTATACCCATTACCTGGCCGTTCGCGGTCTGGGGGCTTGACATGGTTGGACCACTTAAAGGGGGAACCTACAAGCAAAGGTACCTATTGGTCATGGTGGATAAATTCACCAAATGGATAGAGGCCAAGCCAGTCAAAACGGCAGAGTCCGGACCAGTGATAGACTTCATATCCGGGGTGGTACACCGTTATGGTGTCCCCCACAGCATCATCACCGATAACGGCACGAACTTCACCGCCGATGAGGTCAAATCATGGTGCAAAATTATGGGCATCAAGCTCGATTATGCTTCAGTCTATCACCCTCAAACCAACGGTCAAGTGGAACGAGCAAATGGTCTAATAATGAGCGGCATCAAACCCAGACTAGTGCGGTCCCTTACGAAATCTGACACGCACTGGGTCGAGGAGCTCGACTCCGTACTCTAGGGGCTGCGGACAACGCCTAACCGTACTACCGGATTCACACCATTTTTTATGGTATACGGCGCAGAAGCAGTTTTGCCCTGCGACGTCATTCATGACTCACCTCGAAAAGCGCATGTACGAAGAAAGAGAAGCCGAGTTGGATCGGCAGGACAGCTTGGACACATTGGAGGAAGAGCGCGACGTCGCCAAAGCTCGTTTCGCATTCTATCAACAGCAGGCTCGAAGATACCAAAGCAGAGAAGTACGGCCAAGACTTACAATGTTGGCGAACTGGTTCTACGCCTGCCGGACAAGAAAAAGGACAAGCTAAAGCCCAAATGGGAAGGCCCCTTCATCATCGATCAAGTCTTGACCGGCGGAGCGTATCGTCTACGAAATGCATCGGATAACCGACTCGAGCCGAACCCATGGAACGCAGCCCGCCTCCGACGATTCTATGCCTAGCGCCGGACTAAGAGTTCGTCCCTTTCCCCCGTCCAAATTTTTTTTATCTTATCTTTAGCTGCCTTTTGTTTCTCTTTTTCTTCTCAGCCCTATTCATCCAAGCCTTAAAAGGCCTACTTGCGCAATGTTCGCGCGCAATTGACGTGCTATCCGCACTCATTATACCGGGGCTTCTTTACCGGCTTACTTATACGGCTTCATGCCCAGCACATGTGTCAAGCCTCCACATGTACCTTTTATTCACCATTATATGCATCGATATGACTTAAGTTTTGGCCAAGCTGGGTTGCCTGGCTCCTGTGCTTACCCCTACGTTCCCGATTGTTCGGCTAGGAGGTAAAGGGAGCACCTCTGCGATTGTTACTGCCGGGTCAGCCGGATGTGTACCTCAGACTGGGTGAAGCCGAAAGCTAGCGTTCTTAAGGGAATATTCGGTCGGTGACTTAAAAGATGATTTTTTATCCACTTATTTATCTGCCCCCAGATGTTTTCTGCTTTATTCGCAGTCCGGACATGCACTTTAGGGCATGCCACCCCCAGCGGAAAGGACACTTAACGGAACTATTCTCCCTGCAAGATGTTTCTTACTAACCATGTAATATAACATAACTAGTTGGGCACTTGTCTGATAAAGCACTGATGACCCCTACGCCTGGTCTCCATGCATACCCCGGTTGTTTTATAGCCGAGAGGGTATTCGGACACACTCCGGACTCTAGGGTCCCGAGGTCGAAGCGAAAAGGTCGGCAAAGACAAACGATCTACAATCCGGCTAGAAGGCATTTTGTATGTCATTTTACAATACATTGTCAAATCGACCGATTGTATTCTTCTTCAATCCCGCCTAACAAAGTCTGTCTAATTTCCAGTCCTGTCGGGAAATTTTTGCGGCCAACTCAACTTGGCCGTATACTAAACTCACAGGGATCTCCTTCCCATCGGGCCCCACAGGTCCGACTTCGGCCATGTGGTTGGGATCCGCCTTCTTGTACCGCGTCTTTACCATCGCCCAGGCCTCCCTGGCACCTTGGCGGCAGGCCGAAATCTTCCATACATGGAAGCGCTGCCGCACTCCCTGCAGCTTCTCTGCAAGCTCCCCAAGACCCTTGGGTACGGAGAGGGCTGGCCATAATGCCTAGATGACGCCGCTCATAGCCTGCCGAACTCGTTCGATCACTTGCAACAATTCGGGAAGTTGATCACCCGTTGTTACGGGCATCTCCTCCGCAGGGCGACCTGTGAGCATACCTGCAGATATATTCTGTCAAATCGACTTCCTCGCCGAACTCTTCTTTTCAAAGGAGCTCGCTCAAGCACTTACTATATATACCGCGACGAAGCCGTTGATTCTCCTTAACGGAGCCCGACAGCTCGGCCCGAACGCCTTTCAGCTCTTCTCCAAGCTGGGCATGGGCATCCTGGAGCTTGTTCCTTTCATGCTGCACCTTATGCAGCACCGTCTCGTCGCCTTTAGTTGGCGCAGAAGTTCTTGCCTGTCCGGATCTTGTCCGGCAGCACCTGCAATGTCGCTTTTTAGACTTGCGCAACTGCCAAACGCTACTTATCTTTCTAAAATAATGCGTTACCAGGAGAGGTCCTTGTGTTTCCTCCTGCGCCAGAATATGCGGCCTCAAGTTGGGCCTTGCACTCTTGCAACTCCTGAGACAGTCGGGTATTCTTCTCGGTAAGATCCTGCAGTTCATATGATCCTTAAATCAGTTAATATAACTACTTTAAGTCTCGGGGGCTACTGGGATATACAACTATTAAATTCTCTCACCCGTATGTCTTTTACATACTGCTCCGTGGCTCCGGTGAAACTATCTTGAGCAGCACGAAGGTGCGCGTCCCCCGTGTTAAAGGCATTCAACGCCTCGGGGGAGAAGGAGGCGTCACGAAATACTGTCCGGCGGCGCCTGTGATTCAGGGCACTCTCCACCTCAGACTTGGTGGCGGATAGTCGGTCGGCATCCTCTGTCAGAGGAACGTCCGGCTCGCGCCTTGCGCTCGCCTCCCCCTCCTGACTAGGTGTGGGAGCCCGACTGGTAGAGGTTGGATTGACAACTCTCACGCCAACAGTCCGGCGGACGCTTTTTTCCCTACAAAAGTCATGAGCACTCAAACGCTTCCTAGGAACGTTGCAAAAAATACTGAATTGCGAGCTATACCTTTGTGGCGACGTTTCAGTCCGCGCCGCGCTCCTCTTCCGCCTACTGGTCCGAACTGGCCCTTGTTGGTCAGCAACCGCGGGCTCGGCTTCTCGCCCTAGGGGCACCTCCTGCACAGTGCCGTCATATACGGTGGTCAGAAATAAGCAAGGAGAGAATGACGGTGTCAGGGCTTCGGCCGCAATCACCTGGGAAGCCGGATACAGTCCGGGATAGTCGGCCGTAATGGCGACTAAGGCATTGTCCATGCTGAGCTGGTGGAACACCCCATAGATTAGCTCTACCTTTATGTCCGGATCCTCTTCGGAGGCCGGATCCCGGGATCTCTCTGGATCCTCAGGCTGCGGAGCCGGACTCAGCATTCCCTCCACAGTCCGGCGCAGTTCCTGCGTCGAAAGAAGAAAACAATGTAAGAAACTTAAGCTTCAAAAGGCACGGGTCGGGCACGCTGAGTGTTCGCTTACCCAAGGCCGGGGATTGTTCATGGAAAACCCATTTAACGGGTTCATCCGAAGGAAATCCTCCTTCTCCCCCTTATACAGGCCGGACAAGATCGTCACCAGGTCTTCGGCCGAATCCGCCTGCGGCCATGGCCATGACGGTGGCATCGCCCTCCCGTTGAAGTCCCACATGGGGTGGCCCCTGTATTGTAGTGGCTGCACCCCCCGCGTAATGCATGTTGCCATGATTCCAATCATGGTCAACCCGGCATGGGCCAGTAACCTTATTCGGCCCATGAAATAATGGACGCTCTTGTCTTCCTCCAGTCGGGGGCTCCGCGGACGCCAACTGAGGCGTTTCTTCAGAGGAGCATTGCTGAAAC